>MU624324.1:0-71003 GCA_025201745.1 Xylariaceae sp. FL1651 | reverse complement strand
TTAAGTTGGTTGTGGGGTGTGGTTTGGTTCTGGTTTTTTTAAAAAAAAATAAGATAAAACAAAAGGCATTTTAACGTTGGTTGGGTTTGGCGCAAGCATTGGGTGGGGAATTCCCCCCCCCCCCCCCCCCAAGCGGCCGCGCAGGTTTAGACGGAAGAGACAGGGAAGTACATTCTTGAAACATCGTAGAACCCTAAAAAATATGTACGGATTTAGCTCAAAACACGTAATCGGCCACTTATCCTATCTAGTACTCGCGCCCGAGTCCTATTCATCGTCATTCGGATCAATTAATTGTAATAATATACTCCTGTTCAGGTGTAGAGGAGCTGGAGCACGGCCTTGCTGCGAGTTATAAATCCGGGCAAAATATATATAACCATTACTAATTTACAGCGAGTAAGATTGTTAAGACGCCCGTCCTACGTGTTTATCGTATAAGCCATGGTGGCTAAACTTATTTGGATAAATCATGAAAGAGGCTATGGCTCATTGGTGGGTGCTCCCTCGCGCTTCAAGGTAATTCGCTACTGTTGTAGAGCTGTTGTCGCCCCGACACAGGTGCCTCGGATACTCCCGTCTCTATAGTCCTATGGGTTGTGCTCTAAATATTCTACGAAGTAAACATGCACGGCCATATAGGCGGAACACCGAGTGGCGCGAACTGCACGAACTGCACGACATGCACGTCGTGATAGGGCGTCGCGATGTGTGGGTGTATGACTTGCATATCTATGTTGTTTCATATACACAAGCACACAGCCTTTGGTATAATAATCATTAAATGGTCTCTGTGAGAATGTTTCAGGTAGGTATGCAGGCTATTCTTAGTATACATCTTGCTGGTGCATGGGGAATGTGTATATCAGTTCCTGTGTTGATTATACTGCTTGAGCACGGGTTGTTAAGTCCAAGTTCTCTACCCGACAGGACATTTACAGTTCGGCAGTGGCACATACCATCCCTTAAACAGTCCAACCCAATTTGTCTCTTGTTCATCACTCCTGCAAGTGATATGATTATAAGTTACTTGGTAAGTACATCTGAGATTCCTCATAGCGATGTTACATAGAGTGCGTCACTCCATTGACGCAATTATCATGCTCGTTACATCACTCAACCACCCGTGAACACATATACATCCACAGTACACGAGTATAGTGTATTTCATGTACCAAGTTTTTGAGTTACTGTTAGAGCTAAGCCGCCTCATCCAAAGCGTCATTGCTATATTTGGGGTTAATTAACGTATCGTTGAGGGTTGAACAATGAGTTCCTGACTACATGCTACCTGCTAAATCTTTGTAGATTTATTGCCAAGTGGGTTATTGAACTTAGTCGCATTCTCTTATCGCTACACATGTAATAACATTTTCTAAGAAGTTACAATGGATCGAGCCGAAGCCGTTACCAAGAGTGTTAAATTATTGATATAACTAATACGCTACATTGAAGTATAGGAACACTCTACGTGGTTGGGCTTTTATCTCCCTTCAAGATCACTTAGTTACATACAATCAGCTGTTGTAACAATATATCTAAGTCGTCAGGCAGTATTCAGCTTTCCTGGCGAAGAATTAAGTCAGTTAGCTCTAATAATTAATTGCCGCTTAACAGCGCGCACGGACATTCAGGAACATTGAGTATTCTCACCCCGGTTATATGTTGAGGCCTCTAGAGGACTGTGTCGAACCATCTCAAACTCTATGTAATGTTACTGTGGAGGCGTGGATTGACCAACACAGTGTAGTTATCGGTGCCTTGATCAACAGGGCGCATATACTCTGATGATCCTTCCAAGTAAAACTACTTAAAAAACAGCCTCCAAGTGATCCTTAAATACTGGTGATCTTCGTAGTCACTATTGACCCGTTCCGTGCTGCCATGTTACTTATACCAAGGGTCTGTATAGAAGGCTGAGCCGTAAGGCTGGTCCTATAAAGGTCCACAATATTGCAACAGATTTCCTATCAAACCGTGAGTATCAGTCAACAGCTCCGTACGGAAATGCGAGTGATTAATATATGCTACGCGAAAAAGTCTATCTACCTACGAGACGAAGCTGTGAGACCTAGGTTTGCGAAAGAAGAGGAAGAGAAAAGACTCGCGGCTCCTGTCTCTATTAATATTACATGAGTAGTGGTAATAAACATACTACGATACAATTACTTCAGTGGGACACGAATGCTATAGGACAAAGCATGAAAGAATAGGCGTTCAGATGCTAGAGAATATAGCGATGATGAAAATATTTTTTCTCGGCTTTCTCTTAGCTTGGACTATGTTAAATTAATTGTCCCCATCAACTTAATGATTAGATCAGGGCACTGAGCTTTCCATTGGCGCGATAATGCGTACACCTTCGTCATTTACATTGTTCGATACAGTACTCTCATTTACAAGAGGCTTATGTCATGGCATCTGGGCAATGCTATTGGGTTTTCTGGCGAATTAGCTGCAGCTCTCAGACTTGCTATGGAAACCTATAAGTTGATGCTTCACAGTAACTCGTTAAGCCTACTCAGGAACAGACATGCTTAGTGAGTTAAAAGAAACTAATATTTTGATTTCACTTTTTGGTAATCTCGAGGTCATTCTCCTGCTTTTTGGTAATGGAGCTGACGTAAACGCCACGCCACCCTTCAGAGTGGGACTGTTATTATACTCTAGTTGGAGCTGCATGATGGGGTCGTCTTGACCAGGTGCAATTCCTCGGCTCAGGGGCTCTAAGCCACGGAAAAGGGGAAAGCGAATACACAGGAGCAATACGTACCTAGGGTTGGCACAACCCGACCTGACGCCAAGAGCCCGATGACCCAAGTCCGGGTCGGGTACCCGATTTTTTTTCCTAAAAAAAAAAAGCTAATTTTTTTTTTAATACATATATAAAATATATAAATATATTAGTGTAAGCATTAGTACAGCTTTAAAAAAAATTGTTTTTTTTTTATTTTTATTTTTTCCATTTTTATAAATTAATAATAATAAATACGAAAAAAAGAACTAAAGTTAACAAGCGGTATATTTTAGTAATAAAAAGAAAATTTATAGCTATTTAATGCTAATTTTTTTAAAAAAAAATTTATTTTTTATTTTTTACATAACGTATCTCTTACGTAGATAGGCCACTTAAGTAAATAGGCCACTTTTTTTTAAACATTTGTACGTATATAACAAAATCTTTTATTTTTTTATTAGCAATAATAGTTAAGCTTTATAAAAAAGCCGATATATAGCTTGCTTTACGGGCTCGTAAAAATAACTTTCGTTTATTTTTTTAACGCATTGTTAAATTATATAATATATTTTGTACGACTTTTATTTAACAATTAAACGGTTTTATATTATTTACCGAAATATTATTATTAATATTTAATTTAATTTAATTTAAAAAAAAATTAATTATACGATATATTATTAATTTAATTAATTGATCGTTTTTATTTAAATATAGTATTATTAAAAATATAATTAACCGATTATTAAAACTACGCAAAAAACGCTTTGTAAAAAAAAAAAAATTAAACTTTAAACTTTGTATAAAAATAATTAAAGCTAAAAATTTAATTTAATCGATAAATCGATTATTAATAAATTTTAAACAAAAATTTGATTAAATACTACGTTTAGTTCGTTTTTATATAAAACGTAATTATAAAAAATAAAATTTAAAAAAAAAAAATATTTATAACTTTAATAAAATTAAATTTACAATAAATAAAATTACGCTTAATTTTATTATAACTATATTTAATTACGTATAAAAATTAAAAGCTTTATAAATAAATAATTTAAATTAATTTATAATTATTTAAACTATATCGTTATATAGTTATATTATTTTATTTTATATTATTTTAATAAAATAAAACTATTTATTATTTTAATATAAAAATACCGAATTATTCGGTAATTAAAAAGTTAAAACTATAAAAAATAGTTAAATAATAAATAAATAAAGCTTAAATTAAATTAAATATTTTAACAAATTTATAAAATATCGTATAAAAAAAATATCGTTTATTTATTTTCGATAGTTATAAAAATTATTATTTAATTAAATTTAAAATATATTATAAAAACTATAATATTATTATTTTTTATATAGTTTTACATTTTTTTTATAAACTTTAATTTTTTAATATTAAATATTTCAATATTTTAAAACGGTTATACGGCAAATAAATCGAGTATTTAATATAAACGTATATTATATATATTAAAAAAAAAATTTTAACTATGTTTTTTTACGCGTTTAACAAATTAATAACTTTTAATAACGTACGAAAAAGTTTCCGAAAAGCAAAATTAATACCGTACAATTTAAAATATATAATTTTTTAACTAAATTATCGTTTTATTATTTTATAAATCGAACTTTTATTTTTTATTTTATAATATTTTATTTTCGATAATTTAACTAAAGTTAATTTGCTATTTTAATATATTAAAAAAAATCGTATAATATAAAAATAGCTTTTTAATATTTATTATAAAAATTATAAACTAAATTACGCGTAATATAATTAACGTTATATATCGTTTTACGTTATTAAAAAAAAAAGTCGCAGTATTTTATAAAACAAATTATAAACTTAGCTAACGTCGTTATATAAAACGAACCCGATTATAAAATAAAAAATCTTTTACTATATAAAAAACAAAAGATTTACGGGCATTTAAAAACGTAGTCAAGCAAAAAAATCGAAAAAATCGAAAAAATAATCGTCGTACGAAAAAAAAAAAAAACTCGCGCCTAGCGTTATAAAACTTGCAGCAAACCCGGCTATAATGCGTAAACTTGTTAAAATAGTATAAAAACGTTTAATAAATTAAAATCTAATTAGTTTAAATTAATTATACATATTATTATTAAATTATTTATTATGCGCGTATAAAGGTTTAAAAAAGTGGCCCATTCACTTAGGTAGCTTATTTACGTAGAAGATGCGTTATTTTTTTTTAATTAATTAATAAATTGTTATAATTTTATAGCGCGGTATTTTTTTAAAAATAATTTTAATTAGTTTTATGCATAAATTTTTTTGCAAAAGCTAAATTTTTTTTTAAATAATATAACAAATTATATTTACGGCAAAATTATAAATAATAAATAGGTTTAATTTATATATATTATATTAATTTTATATTAATTAATTATAAAAATAGCAAAAAAACATTTTAAAAAAAAACAAATAATATTAAATTTGCAAAACGTTGTAAAAAAAATTTAACTTTATTTTCGAATTTAAATATAATTAAAACTAAAAAATGTTTATTAAAACTATTTTTATTTAATTTATGTATAAAAAAACAAAATAGCGCTTAAATAATAAATTAAACGTAAAAATAAAAAAATAAAAAAAAAATAAAGAAAATAAAAAACAACTTAAATATTTTATTTAAAAAATACACAACGGTAAAATTGCAATAAATAATATAGTTAAAAAATTTTAGTATATTTATTTATTTAATATATCAATTTATATATTAATCGTTTAGCCGCGATTAAGATAAATATTTAAAACAAATTATAATAATTTATAAATATACGCTTAAATTTTTTAAACTTAATATTCGGCTAGCTATAAATATAAACTTTAATTTTAGCAATATATAAATTCAAAGTTTTATTAACGAAATTAAAGTCGTAAATTTAAATAAAATAAAAAACTTTAATAAAATTTATAAAAAAAAAATATTTAACTTTATTAATAATTAAGCTATTAATTTTTTCTAATTAAAACAAAATAACTATATTATTAAATTAACGTAATAATACTGTTAATAAAAATAATAAAATATATTTAAACTAATTAATATATAATTATTATAGCTAATTATTTTAAAACTTAATATAATAAATTTGATAAAATTTAATCAAAAAAATGGAAAAACTAATATTATTTATAATTTATTATTATATATTAAATAGCTTTTTTTATTTAATTTTTTAAAACTATATATTTTAATAAATATATTTTACGTAAATTTAAATATGCAAATGTTAATTAATATATATATTAATATAAAAATTAATTTTTTGAATTTAAATTCATTATAATTATACGTTATAAAAACAAGTTTAAATTTTTTATATTAAAACTTTTTATTAAAAAATAAAAGTTTTGCGTTATTAACTTTTCCGGCTTTATGCTATAATTAATAGCGTTTTTTAAAATGCTAACTTTAAAAAAAATGTATAAAATTTAACGTATTAATTAAAATTTAAATATATTTAGCTTGATTATAATGCTTATTTTTAAAAAAATTTTGCTTTAAAATTTTATTAACTTTTTTTTTAAAAAAAACATTAATAAATAAAAAAGCTATATTTAAAAATTGCGGTAAAAATTGCTTTAAATTACTACAATTAACTATAGATATATTTACCTATATTAATATATTATAGCTATAAAAAGCTTTAAATATTATATTATTAAAAGTAGCTAAAAAGTTTTTTTTTTTCAAAAAAATTTTAAACAAAAAAAAAACCCGAAATTATTAATATTTTTAGCATACCGGGTATATTATGGAAAACTATTAGCTAAAGTTTTTTAATAAAAAAATTCGAAACAAATAATATTAAATATTAAATTATATTAAAATTTAATATAATACATCTCCCACTCGGATGGGCCACCTAATTAAATAGGCCACTTTCTAGACCTTCGTACGTATATTCGTAAATAATTTAATAACAACACGTATAATTAATTTAAACTAATCAGATTTTGATTTACTAAACGTTTTTATACTATTTTGACAAATTTGCGTATTATAGCCGGGTTTGTTGCAAATTTTATAACGCTGGGCGCGAGTTTTTTTTTTTTTTGTACGACGATTATTTTAACGATTTTTTTTAATTTTTTTACTTAATTACGTTTTTAAATGCCCGTAAATCTTTTGCTTTTTGTATAGTAAAAGATTTTTTATTTTATAATCGGGTTTGTTTTATACAACGACGTCGATTAAGTTTATAATTTATTTTGCAAAATATTACGATTTTTTTTTTTTAATAACGCAAAACGATATATAACGTTAATCGTATTACGCGTTATTTAATTTACAGCTTTTATAATAAATGTTAAAAAGTTATTTTTATTTTGTACGATTTTTTTTTTAATATATTAAAATAGTAAATTAGTTTTGGTTAAATTATTCGAAGTAATTTATTATTAAATAAAAGATAAAAATTCGATTTACGAGGTAATTAAACGATAATTTAGTTAAAAAATTATATATTTCGGGTCGTACGGTATTAATTTTGCTTTTCAAAAATTTTTTCGTACGTTATTAAAAGTTATTAACGCGTTAAACGCGTAAAAAAACGCGGTTAGAAAAATTTTTTTCTTAATATATATAATATACGCTTATATTAAATATTTAATATATTTACCGTACGACCGTTTTAAAATATTAAAATATTTAATATCGAAAAGCTAAAGCTTATAAAAAAAATGGGGAAATATATAAAAAGTATTAATATTATAGTTTTTACAATATAATTTAAATTCAATTAAATAATAGCTTTTATAGTTATTAAAAATAAATAAGCGATATTTTTTTATTATACGACGTTTTATATATTTATCGAAATGTTTAATTTAATTTAGGCTTTGTTTATTTATTATTTAACTATTTTTTATAGTTTTAATTTTTTAATTACCGGGTAATTCGGTATTTTTATATTAAAATAATAAATAGTTTCGTTTTGCTAAAATAATATAAAATAAAATAACATAGCCGTACGACGATATATTTTAAATAATTATAAACTATTTTAAATTATTTAATTATAAAGCTTTTAATTTTCGTACGCGGTTAAATATAGTTATAATAAAATTAAACATAATACGATTTATTATAAATTTAGTTTTATTAAAATTATAAATATTTTTTTTAAATTTTATTTTTTATAATTATTTTTTATATAAAAACAAACTAAACGCGGTATTTAATCGGATTTTTATTTAAAATTTATTAATAATTAATTTAGCAATTAAATCGGGTTTTAAAATTTAGTTATTTTTATATAAAGTTTAAAGTTTAATTTTTTTTTACAAAGCGTTTTTTATATAATTTAAATAGCCGATTAGCTATATTTTCGACCGCGCTATGTTTAAATAAAAACGATCGATTAATTAAATTAATTTAAACTTTAGTAGTCGTATTTTAGCAAATAGTATAAAACTGTTTGTTTATCGGATAAAAGTTGTATAAAGTATATTATATAGTTTAACAATGCGTCGGAAAGATAAATAAAGGTTATTTTTACAAGCCCGTAAGGCAAGCTATATGTCGGTTTTTTTATAAAGCTTAGCTATTGTTATAAATAGAAAAATAAAGGATTTTGTTATATACGTACAAAAGTTTAAAAAAGTGGCCTATTTAATTAAGTGGCCTATTTAAGTGGGAGATGTGTTATATTAATACGTTAGTAAAAAGTTTTTTTTATATTATAAAAAATATTTAATATTATTATTAAAACGTTATTTTATATATTAAATAAGCTAATAGAAATATTTATTATATATAAAAATATAGTGCAAACATTTTATTTTTTAATTTATATTTAGTTTAAAATTAGCATAATTTAAAACTAATTTATTTATAAGAATTATATTATTTACCGTTTAAATATTATTTTAACCCATTTTTAAAATAATTTATTATTTATTATTTTTAATTAATTTTGCTTTTTTTTTTTTTTTGCTTTTTTTAAAACTTAGTTTAATAATTTCAATATTATATAAATTTATAATATAAATTTTTATTTTAAATATAGCAATTTATTAAAAAACAACGCTAATATATTTAAAATTGTTTTAATTTTTAAAAGCGCATTTTTTTCGCATTTTTAATAAAATAATTATATAAATTATCGTTTTTATCGTTTAAATTTATTTTTATTTATATTAATATTAACAAAACAGTTTAAAAAGCTTTTAATAATATATATTTTTATTTAATTTATATATAAATTAAGCTTAATATTAAATACGTTTAAAAATATTATTTTTATTTTTATATATAATATGTATTAAATAAATATAATTAATTTAAGCAATTGTTATTTTATTTTAGTTTAAAATATTAATATAACGCATCTCCCACTTAGATAAAACACTTAATTAAATAGGACACTTTCCAGACTTTCGTACGTACATTTGCAAATAATTTAATAATAATATATCTAATTAATTTAAACTAGTTAAATTTTTATTCGCTAGACCTGTTTATACTATTTCAACAAGTTTGCGCATTATAGTTACGTTTGCTATAAGTTTTATAGCATTTAACGCGAGTCTTTTTTTTTTTTTTTTCGTACGACGAACGAACTAACAAATAACCTGACAAACGAGCCGACGAATAAACCGATAATAAAATAAACGCGATTATAAAACGAATAATTATTTATTATATAAAAAGCAAAAGATTTACGGGCTTTAAAAAACGTAGCTATATAAGTTTATAAGTTTATCGGCTTGTTCGTCGGTTTGTTTATCGTATAAAAAAAAAGACTCGCGTTAAAACTTATAGTAAACGTAGTTATAATACGTAAACTTGTCGGAATAATATAAACAGGTTTAGCAAATAAAAATTTAATTAATTCGAATTAATTGTTTATATTTTCGGTTTGTTCGTCGGGTTATTCGCCGGTTTATTTATCGTACAAAAGGAAAAAAAACTCGCGTCAAATGCTATAAAACTTATAACAAACGTAGCTATAATACGTAAACTTGTCGAAATAGTATAAACAAGTTTAGCGAATAAAAATTTAACTAGTTTAAATTAATCGGATATATTATTATTAGATTATTTACAAATATACGTAAAAAGGTTTAGAAAGTGTCCCATTTAATTAAGTGTCTTATTTAAGTAAAAGATGCGTTAGTTTATTTTATTATAAAATTTTATACATTACTTTTAATATTAATTATAAAATAATAATAAAAATATATTTATTTTAAAATAATAATTAATAATTTAATTTTATACGTAATTTTAATTTAAAATTTAAACTTATTAAAACATTTATTATTATTAATTATTTTTAATATAATAATAATAAATTATATTTATAATTTTATTTATATTATTAAATAACCGGGTTAAAAATTTATAAATATCGTAATTTCTTTTAATAAACTTTATATATATATATTTTTAAAATATTAAACGGCTTTTTTATTTTTTTTTTTAAAAAAAACGAGAAAGAAATTTGTTATTTTCGAAAAGACTATTATAAATTAAACTTATATCATTTATTAATAAATATAATAATGTAATAAATAATAGCAGGTTTTAGTTTTTTTTTAATATTTTTTAATATATTTTTTCAATATTATTAACGCAGCTTTAATCATTATTATTATTAAATACAGCTTTTTATTATTAATATTTAAATTTTAATTATTAAAATATTAACGTAGCTTATTTTTATATTTAATAAAATATTTAATAATAAATTTATATCTAATAAAAATATAACTAATTGTAAAATTAAAATTTATATTAATATAAATATAGTAAAGTTTTATTTAATTTTTATATTATAAATAAAAATAAAAATAAAAAAGCTTAAAATTTGTTTTTAATTAATTAACTTTTGTTAAATTATTATAAACTTTTTTTAACGTTTTTTATTAATATTAATATATATAATTAACTATTAAAACTATTGAAAGTTTAATGTATAAATTAATATAAAAATTAATATAAAAATTAACGGATAAAAATTTATGTTTTATATAATATTAAAAATAATATTTAATTTATTTTTTAACTTTTATTTTTTATAAGCTTAAATAATATTTTAATTAATTATTTTAGACTTTAAAATATTGAAAAATGTATTAATAACTAATTATATTGTATAAAAAAAGCAAAAAGAAATAGCTAATTAATAAAATTTATATAAATTTAAAACTGTTAATAATTAAAAATAAGCGAAAACGCGTAATTGTAAAACTAAGTTTATTATTTACTATAATTATTTTAATAATAAAATAAAAACTATATATTTATAAAATATTATATATATGTAAAATATTTAACTTAGTTAATTTATTATTTTATAAATAAATATTAATAAATATATATTTTTAGTTTTCGTTTATAATAATAAAATAAATGTAAATATTTTAAAATAGTTTTTGTTACAAAGTGTATTATAGTGATTAATGCTAAATACACTTTCTTAATATTAAAGGTTATAAATGCTTAAGGTATAACTAAAGGATATTTTTATAGTCTATATTTAAAATTCATGTTAAGTATAATATTGCAGGCAATAGATAATAGTATAGTAATAAATTGTTTCGTAGAAAATGATTTTTTATAGTTAGTTTTAAGATGTAATTATAAACATAAGTATTATTTATAACGGCTTGCCAGCCTTTGGAAATAGCGGCCCTGGTCGCCCTAAATCCAGTAATTGCCACATCGGGTAATTTTCGGCCGTCAAACTCTTGCCGCTTTTTCACCCACTTATAAAAGCTCCGTTTTTCCTTTCAGACTTATTAAAACAATATATTTTATAAATATAAAAAAATATATTATTAAAATTTTTATACCTTGTTTCCGCTTATAAAATGTTTATTTTGTCCTTAATAAACTTAAAAATTTTTACCGAAATAAATATATTAATCTTGTAAAATAAGGATTGTAGTTTTATACAGTATTTAAATAAGGTTAGTTTTTAAAAAAGTTTTTCCAGCCGAAGCTTGCTTTTTTTTTCCGCTAATACTTAAAGCTGCTAGCTCATTATTAAAATAAAAAATCGAAATCTCTATTAACGCTATAGTTTTAATAAAACCTAAAAAATAACCGATAATATAAACCTGGTCGTTATATTTTTGTTTTAAAGCCGTTAATATATTAAGTATTTTAATTTATAAAAAAAGCTAGTTAATATTTATATTACAAAAGTTTTCTTAAAACATATCGATTATTAAATTTTATATAGCGCTTTCGACCTTGTTTTAATTAACCTAGCTTTTAAAAAAGTATTAAAACGTTATATTATTAAAGTTATTTAAAATATTTAATAAAATTAAGAAATATATAAAAACTAAGATATATAATATTAAAAAAAAGCTTTAATTTTATATTTTAAATATTTTATTACTATATATTTAAATAGAAATATTTTAATATTAAATAAGCATTTTAAAGCTATTATAATAAATTAAACTAGTATAATAATTTATAAAGTAATACCGCTTTTAGTTATTATAATATAAAATTTAATATTTAAAACACCGCTTTTAACTCGTAAATTACGTAAAGTTTAAACATTTTTTATAAAAAACATAGCTTATTATTATATTAATTACTAAACGTAAAATTAACTTTAAAATTAATTTACTACAAGTTTATACTTATATTAACGTATTTAAATCCTTTAACATTTATTTACCGTATATAAACGTATAATTATTTTTTATATAGCGTATATATGTTTTAGCAAGGCTATATTTTAAATAAAAGACTTTTATAAATAGATAAATATGCGTATTAAAATAATAATTATAATGTTTATATATATTTATTTTATTATTATATTTAAGCTTTTTATAATATTTTTTATATAAGAACTTGTTTTATATAAAGTTAATATTTATATTACTTTTGTTATAAAATTTGCCTTAGCGACCGGCGTTTTAAGTATTTTTATACTTATGGTATTAAATACTACTTTTTATAAGACTAAGCTGCAAAAGGAAAGGCTTAAAAAGTCACTTTTATAAAACTATTATCGTAATAACGTTAACTTTTAAAAATAAAAGCGCTTTTTTAATCTTGTTATTATTACTTTTATTATTATTATTATAATTATTATTATAGCTGAAAAATCTTACCGCCGCTTAAAAAAAGGCAGCTTTTTAAAAAGCCGTAACTAATAAGGCTTATTGTCATTATCTTAACTTATAAAAATTTAAAAAAGATTTTTAAGCTTAAAAAACGCCGGATATATTAATCTTATTAGCGCTTTAAAACCTTTTATAATCGCTAATTTTTTTTTTCCGTTATTATATCGGCTATTGCACTATATTTTTTAATATTAAATATACATTTCTTTTTTTTTATTTTTTTTTTTAAAAAAAAAGCATAATTACTTTATTTTTTTTATTAATTATATTTTAGTAATAATATTAATTTAATTTTATAATTATGTTTATATATAAAGCTTAGCGTTATTTTATAAAAAAACTATAATTTTAATAAATATAGTTATACTTTAGCCGAAATCTTTTATATTATAAGCATTTTTTAAAATAATATACTATAGCCTTTTACGCTTAAGTCTTTTGTCTTTTTATACGCTTTTTCTTTTTGCTGGTTTTTTTTATAGTCTAATGCTCTAAGTTATATATTTAAACCTTATATATAAAGTAGCTTTTGTAAATTAAATGGTAAACTATTTATATTATAAATCTTCTTAGTTTTTTTTTTATAGCTTAATAGCTGATAAAATTAGCTAAAATAGCATTTTAAAACTAACTATTTGCTAAATTGTTATATTTTTAAATAAATTTAAACTGTTTTTAAAAATTATTAACGCAATGCAATTTTTTATATTAAAAACAGCCCCGATTTAGCAAAGCTATAATATAAATATTTTATATTTAAAGCTATTAGCCTATAGTTATGACGGCTGGTGTCCTATTTGTAGCTGTCAAACAGATTGACCAGCCGTTAGGCTGTTGTTCATTGTCTTGGTGAATGGTGGGACAATTACCTGGTGAATGGAATACCTAAGGTATCCATGTACCCCACTAATCCCTGCCTATATATTTCTGTACTGCAGCTGTTAGATAGATACTTTCCTTTCTTCCTCATTTTAGTTATTTCGTAAGGAATATACGGTAAATTTGGTCTCAGAACCAAGTGCTGACTTCCGGGCTGTGACAATAGTTAATATATAATGCAGCCGATATATTTATAACTATTATAGCAAAATTAATATAGTATTAAAAAATTTAATTTAAATAACAAAAGCTAAGCTTATATATTTTAAACAATATTATTAGAGTTAAATAATTAAAGCATCGTTTTGTGTACTAGTTTTGCGACTTTTTATATACGTAAAAAATTATCGAATAATAGCCTAAACTTTATAAATTTAATATCGAAGCAAAAAAGTTTACTTTTGCTATTTATTTTTTAATAGTTTATTAGCTATTACTAGGCTTGTTAAAAGCTTTATAACCGTAATATAGTTTTTAATAGTTTTATAACGAATAAAGTACGCTAAAAATATTACGTGTTTAATAGTAAAACGCTGTTTTTTTTAGTCTATGTAGTTTTAAATAATATAATAATATTTAGCTTAAATATTATAGGATAGGTATGGCGCATTTTACGCAAAATAATAAAAGTAAAGTTATTAAATATAACGCTATTGTTTTGGAACGTTTTTAATTTTTTAATATACTGTATAAAAAAAAGCTTAAAAAAGTTAATTATAAATAATAAATAAATTAAAAAACCCATTATAATGCTATTATAATATATATTATATTATATTTATTTAGTACTAATAATTTAAACTATTTATAATAAGTATTTATATTTTCTAAAAAGTATATATCCGAAACTTTGTTTAAATTTTGCAATTTAATAGTTTAATGTTGTTAATATTTTGTTTTTTTTAAACTAGCTTGTTTATTTATATTTTTTAGCTGCTTTTTTAGATTTTTATAGTTATTAAAAATAAACGCTTTTATATTTTAAACCGTTATAGCGAAAATTTTTATTTTTGCTTTAAATTTACTAGCTTACGAATAGTTTATAATATTATTTATGTTTAAAACTTTTTACAAAACTTTTTTTAAATTATTATTAAAATATTAGCTGTTAAAAAAAAACAAATTTAAAAAATTAGCTAAGTTTAAAAAAAAAAAAAGAATTTAAATTTACGGCGCCAGCGTTTTAAAAGCGACTTGCGTAAACTTTTTAAAAATTATAATACATTTTTCGACGGACTAACCGTTTATATATAATGTATAAGTCACAATTGCGCTTATTTGTTTTATTAATTAATATAAACGGTTATAACGTTATATTATATAACCGATTTATTTAAATTTGTTTTATAGGTAAAATTAAAATATTTTTAAACTAAATATAATAAGTTAAGCTTATTTTGTAATATTTGCAAAAATTTTAACAAAGTACGCTTACGCGTTTTGCTATTGTTAATATTAAAAACTTTAATATTAATAATATCAAGCTTAATTTAAATATAAGCTTAATTAAAGCCGGTATTATATAATAAATATATTTTTAAATATTAAGCTTAAAGCTTAATTTTGTTATAGCTGCCGAAGATTTGGATATAGTTTTTATATAGTGTATAACCGTGTAAAAAAACAAACTCTAGCGTGCGCCGAAAGCAAATAAAGTATATAGTATTTAAATAAAAGCCGACTTATTTTTTTTTTAAAAATAGGTTAACAATTTTTTGCAAAAGACGGCGGATAATTTAAAAGTTTATAATCGGCTAAACTATATTACTATTTTTTTTAATAAATTGTAAAAAATAAGACGGCAATAAATGTTAATCGGAATTTTTGCTAATAAAAAAGCTAGTTTAGCAAACTATATAGCAAATATTTTTATATAATAAATAAAATACTTTTTTAAAGTTAAATATTATTTAAAAATTAGTTAATTTAGCTAAGCATTTTAATATTTATTTACGGTATATTTTAAATGAATAATAATTAAGCAAAAAGCCTAAAGCAATAACCGGTATAAAAAAGTGCAAATTTTATTTATAAATTAAAAATTTTTAAAAAATCAGCTAAATATATAGGTAAATTATTTAAAGCAAGGTTTATCGTTAATAAAGTTTAAACTAAATTTAATAACAACTATATTATATACGTCGTATATAAAATAGTATATTAAATAAATTCGGCAAAATAAAATGTAAAAAAAATAGTTTTAAAACGGTTTTTTTGCATTTAATATTTTTAATAATTATAAAACCTAACTATTAAACTTATACTAAAAATTATTTTGTCGCTTTATTTATAATTTTATTTTTAGTAAAATTATTATTATATTAATAATTTATATTTAAAAATATTTATTTATATTTTAAAAAGTTTTAGCTTAAATTATTTATTGAAATTTATTTAATAAGTTTTGCTTTATTTTTATTTTTTACTATAAAAATAAGCCAAAAAAAGATATAAATTATTATAAATATTTCATAGTTAATTTACGCGATAATATATTGCGCTATAATTTTAAAACTTTTTAAATTTTTTACAAAAAAATAAACTATATCTACGAAAAAAAGTAAAATTTAATAATATAAATAGCTAATAATATTAATTATATTTACGTCCGTTTATTATTTAAAAATAAAAAAACTTATTATTTTATAATATTTTAGTTATTATTATAACTTGCAAAGCCCGTTTTAATTTAAAATATTTTTATTAATAATTTAAACCGGTTTTTTATAAAAGCTTTTTTTTAAATTTACAATAAACATATAGATCTTTTTATATAATTTTCTACTATAATATAGTAATAAAAAACGGCTTATATTTAAGTTTTTAAATACTAAAATTTTTAATTATTTGCCGATTAAAACGATTAAATTAAAGCATTAGTTTTTAATATTATTTACTAACCGTTTAACTTGATTAAAAATTTTTAAAGTTAAGTTTTAGTTTATTTGAGCTAAGCGTGACTAGCCGGTATGTTTATAATAGTTTATATTAATATAGCATTAAGCTAAGCTTTATATAAAGTTTCTTTTATTAGTAAAACTTTCGGCTTGCTTTATATAATTTCTTAAATAGCTATTATTAAATTAGGTTTTGTTTAAATTAAAAATAAAAACAAAAACATAATTTTAGCTATACGTTATTTTAGTATAGTTAATAATATTATAACCTACGGTTAGATCTAACATTTATTAGTACTATATTATACTTATAATAATTATTAATAATATAACGCGTAATTTAAACTAAGTTTTAAAATATAAACTATAAATTATTATATTAGTTTACGTAATTAATATTATAATAAATTTAATATAAACAAAAAGCAGTATATATAATATATTATTATAATATATAATATTATAATAATTTATTATTATTAAAATAAAGTTAAATTTTACATAAGCTAAAACTTTAAATACGTAAATTTATTTTATTCCTTGCTATATATATCTACTTTTATTTTTTAAAATAAATATAAGAAAAAAAAATCTAATTATAGCGCTAATTACTATTAGTAATATTTAACGATAAATATAA
The DNA here is from genome assembly GCA_025201745.1 of Xylariaceae sp. FL1651. Lineage (NCBI taxonomy): Eukaryota > Fungi > Ascomycota > Sordariomycetes > Xylariales > Xylariaceae > Xylariaceae sp. FL1651. The sequence goes on along the minus strand of MU624324.1, from coordinate 53,709 downwards.
ATAGTTATTAAATCGAGTATTATTATTAATAAAGTTATTATTAATAGTATATAATAATAAATATAAGTATTATAACTTTTATATTTTTAATTCCGTTTTACCAACGCCGTTTTATATATTATACCTTAATATTAAAAATTTAGCAAATAAAGTAAAAAAAAACACAAATATTATACTAGGCTTTTTATACTTTATTATATTTTTTTTTAAATAATATTAAAAAACGTTATTTATAACAATTATAAATTTAAGCTTAAAATAATTATTATAATAATAAAACAGCTATATAATAAAATTTTTAAACAAGCCATGACTAAATCCGACCGACAGCCTTTACTTTCTTTTATTAATATAATCACTAGCTATAATAAAAACTTATTTAGCCGCTAGTAAAAAAATCTAGCTTTTAACTGTATTAGCGCTTTTATTAAAAAATAATACGATTTTGCTTAGTTTTTTATTTAATATTTTAGCAAAATTATATTTTAAATAATAAATTACATTTATAATATTTATTAAAATATCGTATTTAAATTTAAAATATTACTAGTTTTAAACCGTTTTTATAATATAGTTAGCTAAGCTTTAAGTTTAAAAATCATTTTTTTTTAATTAGTGTTACGAACTAACAAGAAAAAGGACCAGGCCGCCTGAAGCGCAGCCCGGCGAAGAGGGGCAGACCAAGTCACGTGATATAGATTTAAAAGATCTAAAATCCAATAGATCCAGTATAGTAATCTAAAAGATCTAAAATCCAACAGATCTAATATAGTAATTTAAAAAATTTAAAATCTAATAAATCTAAAAAAAATATAAAAATAAAAAAATAGTATAAAAAAAAGTTTTCTTATATAGCTAATTATTTACTTATTACTATTTAATTTATGTTTATAGCTAGTTTTTAAAAATAGCTATAAAAAAATCATTTTTTACAAAATAATCAATTTAAAATATTATTATTATTATTGCCCGCAATATTATTATTAACGTATATTTTAAATATAAATATAAAAATATCTTTAGTTATACTTTAAATATTTATAACCCCGATATTACGAAAGTTTATATAATATTAAACATTAATATACGCTTTGTAATACTTTAAATAGTTTTATTTTACGTTAAACAATTAACTAAAACAATATTTAAACTATAACATTATAAACCTTAACTACGGCCTAAAATTTTGCAATTAGTATACAAGCTAAAATAAATATAGTCCGAAATAAACTTAATTAACTCGTTAAAGCACGTAACGAAAATTTAAAAGCTATCGATAAACATACCGATAAAGTCGATAAATTAAAAAAACAAAACTAAAAACTTAAAGCGCAAATAAAACTTTTAGCTACTTAAAAAAAAAAATACAAAAACCTGTAAAAAATTTAAAGCTCCCGAGCTTAGCACGATTTAGCGGCATGTTAAAAAAATTAAAAAGATTTTTAACTTAAGCCTAAGTTTATTTATACTTTTACGAAAATTCTTTTTAAAGAAATAACAAAGTCGGAAAAATTCATACGATAGCCGGATTGTTTAAAAAATAAGCATTATTATAGTTCGAACCGTATTTATTTAAAGCAACGATTTTGCTAATAAAAGATTAGTTAAAGAATACGCAAAAAATCTTTTAAAACTATAAGTCGTTTAAAAACGAGCTTAAATATTTGTTTATTAATCTAAAAAAAAACAATAAGCTTAAAACGATTTAGGAAAATTAAAATAAATAAAATCGGCATTAATATATACGATTAAGTTTTAAAAATCGCAGCTATTTTTAATTTAAACAATTAAGCTAAAATAATAATATTTTATAAAAAATTAAAAAATATAGTTAAAAATAAAATTAATAAACTATTATAACCTGATAATTTTAATAAATACGTTAACAATATAATTAAAGCTAATATTAAATTATACGAAAAACGACGAAAATTTTTTAATAAAAAAAACAATAACTATAACTATAAACTTAATTAAAAAAAAAACGTTAACAGTTTATAATATATAATATATACGCAAAATTAATAAAATTTAACGTAATATAGCAAAGCCGAAAAAATTAAAAAAAAAAAAAAAATTTAAAGATTTTAAATACTATAATTATAATAAACGAAAATATTACGCTAAAAATTACAACGAAAAACTACGCAAAAATCTGCAAATATTAAAAGCTAAAATATTTAAAATTAAAAAAAGCAGCTAACAAATTAATATAATATAAGCTTACTATAATAATAAAGTTTTAAACATAAAACAAAATAATAAAATATTAACCGGAAATTAAATAATATAAAAAAAAATACGTACATTAGCAAATTATTTAATAATATAATTATATTTGGGCAGAAAAAATTTATAAATAAACTATTTACGATAAAAAATAGTTTACCGATAATTTAAAAAAAAAGTATAATTCGAAAAAATAACGCGTTTAAAACATAACTTAGCAAAAATAGTATAAATCTTAAAATAAAAACTTAAAACTATAAAAATAATTATAAAACAAATTTAATAAAAGTTATAATATAAAATAACTATTACGTTAAATAAATAAAAAAACGCGCAAATTTAAAACAAATAGCTAAAACCTAATTAAAAAAACGAAAAATAAAAAAATTTTAATTTAAACGAAAAAAATTAAAATAAAAAACTTTATAACTTAAAAAACGATAAAAAATATTTTAAAAACTATATTTATCTTTTAATAAATAAAAGAATAATTAATAAAAAAACATGATAAACTAAAATAAATTAATATATATATTAAAATATAAAAAATAAAATAATATATAAAAAAAATTAGCCAAAAAATAAAAAATGCTTAAAAAAAATTTAAAATCTTTTTATAAAATTTATAACTGCTAAATTAAAAATAAATAGTTAAAATAAACTTTACGAAAAAAAATAGCTCGAAAATAAATCTGTTTATATATATAAAAAAATAAACTTTACTTAAAACAAAAAATAACAACTTTAATTAAAAAAAAAAAAAAAACATAAGCTTAATATAAAACTAGCAAAATAGTTTTTACGGTATTGCGAAAAATATTAAAATATTATAATCGGAGTAAATATAAATATTTTAAAAACGAAAAAATTTAACATTTTTATTTTAATTAGTCGTTTATATAATAAAACTATGTTTAAAAATAACGACAAACGATTATAATTACGTTATAAAAAATATTACGAAATATTATAAATAAGCTATATAATATATAAATACAAAAAATATATAGCAAAAAAAATTAAAAATTTTTAGTTTTTAGCTTATATAGCTAAAACAAAAATCTGATATTTTTATAAAAAAATTAAAGTTAAAAAACTAATAATAATATATCGAGCAATTTATAAATGCGTTATATTTAAATAAAATTTATAATATCCCGAAAATTGCAAAAAAAAGTTTACGATTTAAAAATAATGTTAATATATTTAATATAAAATTTATATGCTTTATAAGGTTTTTTAATACGAAAATATAAAAAAAAAAATCGAAAAAAAATTAGCGAAAATTAACTTTTATTTGTAATCGTCGAAAAAATAATAAAGCGACCGAATTTATAAAAAAACAAAACCGACGATAAATTTATTAACTAACAAAAAACAATAAAAAACAGCTATAAAATAAAATTAATAGCTAGTTTATAAAATTTTTAAGTTTTTATATAAAATAAAAATATAACTTAAAAAAATATAAATATTAATAAACGTAATTTATAATAAAAAAAAACTAAAAGTTTTATTCGATATAAGCGTTTATAAAAGTTTTATTTTTTTAAATTTAATTAATAAATTAAACTTAGTATAAACTAAAAAAAAAAACTTTATATATTTACGATTTTTAATAAAAAAATTATAAATTTTAATAATAAAAAAGTTATATAAAAAACTGCAAAATTTTTAATAATTATTTAAAATTATTTTAAATATTTTAAACTTAATATCGCAAAAATATTATACGATATAATATTAAAGTTAACTTAGTTATAAAAAAATAATTTTAAAATAAACTAAAAAACTAGCCGTTTTTAATAAAATTTGCCCGGTATAATTAAATTAAAAAAAAACTTAATTTTTGCAAAACTTTAAACATAAATTATATATAAATTTAAATAGCTAAATAAAATACAAAATAAAATATAGCAATAAGTTAACAAAAAATTTACGATTAAAATATTAAAAAAATACGCTATATTTAAAAGTTTATTTATAAAAAAACATAGCAAAAAAACAAAGTTATTAAAATATAATAAATATAATTACGTAATTAATTTAAAAGAAAAAGCGTATTTTAAAGCTTTTAAACTATATAAGTTAAATAAAAAATAGCTCGAAAAACTACAAAATTATTTTAATAAAAACTTAAAAAAAAGTTTATACAACATTTTAAATTATTAATAGTAATATTAATATTATAAATATTAAAAAAACTAAGAAAAAATAAAAAACGAAAATGGAAAAATTGCAAAAATTAGCGATATTTTAATTTTATAACTATTAAAAATAAAAAACTTATATTACAAATAAACGATTTAAAAAACCGTTTTAAAAAAATATAATAATTTACAATATTCGCCGTTTTAAAAGCTTATTACTATATTAAAATTAAAAAAAACGATAAATAAAAAATAGCATTTATTACAAAATATAAACTATACAAGTTTTTAATAATAAATTTTAATTTTATTAACGTATTAATAATATTTTAATTAATAATTATAAATATATTACGCAAATTTGTCGATAAATTCGTAATAATATATTTAAATAATATTTTAATTTATTTAAAAATATTCGAAAAATATATATAATAAATACTTTAAATATTATAAAAAGCTAAGTTAAAAATATATTTAAAAAAAAATAAGTTTTATAAACAGTAAGTAGATTTTTTAAAATATATAATTTTTTTAAAAAAAGTATAAATTTAATAATTTAAACTAAAAGCAGTGAAAAATTAGCCCGTATTAAAAAATATTAATAATATATAATTACTCGTAAAATTTACAAATTACGTACGTATATTTATTAAAAAATTTAAAAAAATCACGGCGTTTTTTACGGACTTTATTAAAAAAATAAACTTTTTTAATAAACAAAAAAAAAGCAAAAAACGTTCGATATATTTAAAAAAGCAATTTTAAGCGATTTAATATTTAAATTATTTAATTTAAATAAAAAATACAAAATAAAAATCGACGTAAATAATTACGCTATAAAAAAATAATTAAAACTTAAACTAAACTATTAAATCTACAATAAAAGATTTATAGCAATAATCGGAATATTTAAACAATAATAATATTATTTAAATAATATTATAATATTAATAAAAATTTATTTAAATTATAAAAATTTTACAACATTTATAACTATTAAAATATTAAATAAATAATAAATAAAATAAGCAAAATTTCTATTATAGTTTAATTTTAAAATTATTTACGTTAAAAATAAAAAAAACGACAAAATAAATATTTTTAACCGAAAAAGCGATTATAAATAAAAAATACTATTAAAAAATTAAATACTATTGCACAAAAACGACGATAAAAGTTTATTTATAAATTTTATATAAATAAATTACAAAAAATAAAACAAAAAAATATAAAAAATATTATAAAAATTAAACGAATTAATTAGTTAATATTATAATAATAAATTATACTTATTAAAAATATATTAGTATAAATTAGTTAAAAAAATATACGAATATTTATTTTTAAAACATTAAAAAGTATTTAAAACGCTTAGCAAATTACGAAAAAATTACGATTTTTTAAAAGCATTAATAATAATAAAAAAAATTATCGCAAAATACAATTTATGCAAAAAATCTAAAGCAATAAAGCATAAACTATATAAAAATTTAATACTAATATTAATACTAAACCGAATATAAAAAACAATAACGTTTAATTATATAGTTAAATTATTAAAATTAAAAAAATTTATAACAAAAATAAAATTCGACTTTATTATAGTTATAATAAATAAATTTACGAAATACGTATATTTTATATTATATAAAAAAATAAGTTTAGCAAAAAATTTTGCTTACATAATAATAAAATACCTTTTTAGCAAATATAAATATTTAAAAGCAATTATTATCGATAAAAACAGAATAATAGCATTTAAATTTTAACAGTTATTTATTAAAACTTTAAAAATTAAGCATAAAATGTTTATATTATACTATTTATAAATAAATAATTAAATAAAAAAATTAAATTAAACATTAAAATAATATTTACGTTATTATATTAATTAAAATTTAAATAATTAAATAAAATTATTATTAAACGCAAAACTAGTATATAATAGTTTAATAAACGAAATAATAAAAATATTACTATTTAAAGTAAACTATAAATACGATATAAATATATAACGATATTATATTAACGATATTACCGCACTAGCAGTAAAAATTTAAGTAAAAAAATTGTTAAAACTATAAAAATAGCTATAAAAAAAATTTATATTCGTTTAACAAAAAATAAAAAATTACTATAACAAAAGCAAATTATTAGAGCTAATTTAAAAAAAAAAAAAGATAAAATCTATTTTTTAAATCGTAATATTTAAACAAAACGCAGTAACGAAAAATTCGATTTTAAAAATATCGGACCTTTTAAAATTAAAAAAATAATGTTACTAATAATATATAAATTAAAACTATTAAACATTATAATTATTTAATTAATTTTTTATATATTACTATTAATTAAAGCGTATTTAAACGTTACGTTTAAAACTTAATTAAAAGTAAATAAAAATAAAAATATTTATAAAGTAAAAAAAAGTTTAAATATTTTATTAAATAAAAAAGCTATATATACGCTAAAACTATATTAAAACTAAAAAAACACTTTACAAACGTAAAAAATTTTATTAAAAACTTTTACCGATAATACTTTACCTAACTAAAGTTAAAAAAACGAAATCGACTGCAAAAATATTAAAGTTACTTTAATTAAAAAAAAAAAAAAAACTTTATTATTAGTTTTTTTTTTTTCCCGCTTTTCGGCATTTAATTGTTTTTTTTTTACTAAAATTGCGATTTTACGTTTTTTAAAAAACTTTTCTTGCTAATAAAAACAATAAACGGTGCATAATTCGTCGGATATTTTTTTTTTACTTTACTGCGAATTTTTTTTAACGTTTTAAAAAACTGTTTTTTAAAATACGGCGACGTTCGGAAAAACGTTTACATTTATTTATAATAGCTTTAAAAAAAACATTAAAGTTTTAATAACGTTATAGCTATATTAATATTTAATATAAAAATAACAGCTAAAAATTTCGTCGATTCGAAAATAAAAAACCCCGGTAATTAAATAATGAATATAAAAAAAACTTTAAAGCCGTTTTAAAAAATAAACTTAACACAAAATTTACGATCGATACGTTAATTAAACCGATAGCGAAAATTAAAAGTTTTACGTATATAACTAAATATAATAAAATAAAAAAATAAAAAATACACTTACCTAAAAAAAAAAGCCTAAAGGCTATAAATATATTTATTAAAACAATAAATTTAAAAAAAAAAAAAAAAACTAAGCCGCTTAAAACGCAGCCCGGCGAAAAAAAGCAAACTAAATTACGTAATATAAATCTAAAAGATTTAAAATTTAATAAATTTAATATAATAATTTAAAAAATTTAAAATTTAATAAATGTAATATAATAATTTAAAAAATTTAAAATTTAATAAATTTAATATAGTAATTTAAAAGATTTAAAATTTAATAAATTTAAAAGAAATATAAAAATAAGGAAACAGTATAAAAAAAAAAGGTTTTTTTATATAACTAATTATTTATTTATTACTATTTAATTTATATTTATGGCTAGTTTTTAGAAATAGCTATAAAAGATTATTTTTTACGAAGCAGTTAATTTAAAATACTATTATTCTTATTGCCCGTAATACTATTATTAATATATACTCTGAATATAAACATAAGAGTATCCTTGGTTATACTTCAAGTATTTATAACCCCAATACCACAAGAGCTTATATAGTGTTGGACACTAGTGTACGCTTCGTAATAATTAGCCTTTTATTTAACTAATATTTATATTATTTACTTATTTACTTAATGGTTTAATCGGTTTAGTTTTACTTTTATAGCGGCATTTTGCTTAAATATTATAAAACTTTATTATTTATACTTAGCTTTGCTATACTAAATTAGTTTTTACCGCTTTATTTTATAATATATATTTTAATTAAATAAGTAAACAAGTCTGCTACGGTATACTCTTAAGAACTTAATAATTAGCAAAAAACTTACTCGATCTTATAACACTATCGCTAAGTCTACATTTCCGCTATATTTAATTGCGAAAACCGAATTTATAACAATAGTCCGTATATAAGGTTAAAAGCGTAAGTATATCTATACGCCTCTGCCGCTCCAGAGCATACAAAAGTGCTGAAAAACGCTGGTCAGCCATAAATTTGTAAAAAGGCTTTAAACATATAATAATTAACTAAAAGCCTACCTTTGCGGAAGGCTTAGGTTAGAAATGGTGAAAATCAGAAAGCCCTCGAAAATGCTGCAGAGCTCTCTGGCAGCGTACGGCTGAAATATGCTTCCCCCTATTAGGATAACCTGAAGCGGAACCTTCGATATAGTGGATGTAAATAATGTAAGAAATCACCTCAACTTACTTGGTTTAATTTTGACCAAGCTAGCCAAGGAAGATAGTCTTGGGGCCTGGACATTGTAGACCCGATCTGGTCTTCGCTCAGGTAACAAGGTTGAAAGAATGGCGGAGATGTCATTGCTCGGCGCATTGAAGAGAGAGCGGTGCAGTTGGAACCACGCCTTGATGACCGTTCCAGAGGGTATCTGTTTTCCTGATGGTTTTCGTACTTCGTCATCGAGCTGCTCAAGCAAGTCACATATATACTTGTAAGGAAACGGCATTTCGATTCAATTTGCAATCGACAAATATACACGGTTGAGGCAGCAAAAGCAGTGCATTTCGAGCTTTAACGCACCATGCCAGCGTGCTTAGTATACTCGGGTAAGCATGAAAGCTATGACTTACCTATGACGGCCTTCTGATTGTCGCAGCAGGTTATATCCAACTTGCGACCTGGTATTGGTTTATAGGTGTCGAAGACATTTGTTAGACGGGGGGCAACTTGCTATCATTGTGAACAGTGAATAAGATATTCCGCACGTTGCCACATCCGAGAAGCAAGATGTTGGCAGGATCACCTGGAGACATGGACTGGGTGAGGGAGATCGCAGGCGTGTTCCCTATCGGGTAGAATAAGGACTGGATATTGATGATTGCTAGTGTCAACATCATGAAAACTGCCTCTTCGACTCCATTTTCGCCAACGGCACACTTCGATGCCTACGCGATCAATTCAAACCCTGATGAGTCAAGAGATATATTATAATTAGATTGGAAAGAACCTGCCCGGACGAGCCCAGTCGGCTCTTGCAATTGATGAACACTTATGCACCACAAGATAGTATTACGGTCTGGGTTGCGGAAGTTTCACACTAGCCTCATACATCAGCCTAGCTTAGTAGCTTCCAGCCAGACCTATCCTTCGAGTTGACGTCGCCCTTCCTTGTGGCCAGTAGCTGCTTTCAGACTAAACTATTGCTAAACATAGACAATGACGATAGATATAGACGCTGCAACAACTTGCGCGAAGGCAAGTACGGTTCCCCAGTCCCCCCCTCCCTCCTTCCAGAGGACCACGCATAGCCAGATGACAGTAATACCAAACCAAGCACATGAGATTCTAAATGGCAATTCTATCTTCATTCGATCTTTCTGCCATCCTAGAACGAAGTGCAGGCCTCTCAGTCGAACTGATCCCCGGAATCGTTGATACGGAAGAGGCAGCGCAACTCGGTTCGGCCCCCTAACTAGGTTAGAATATAATCGTTCCTATTATATATATAAAGGGGTGGGGGGTGAAGGAAGAGATGGAAGAACAAGACATTATAAATACTTTGTGGCGTAGATACAACTCTCTTGCGCCAAACCTTCCAATGTATACAGCCCACTAGATCTTGCCGGATCACGAGCGCAGTCCTTTAGTAGCGACAGGAACAGAAGCCGGTCGAGGCGCTGTTCTGCTTTCTCTGCGTCAACCATGATACATGGTTGTGACCACTCCATACCATTGAGGCATTCTTTACTGTGGTTATCTTCGTCTAAGCATACATCATTAATATCAAAGTATGGGCCGGTTGGATGCCTTGCTATAATCTTCTTGCATTCCTCTGCGACGTTGTCGGGCTTTACTGGATCCATACAGATAGGATAGCGCCCATTCGGGTCGACGACACCGGCAAATTGAAACTACGTTTTTAACAACGTCAGTTCTGTCCAGTAGCATGATGTGTTCAATTTACATTGACCTCTGACACTTCAGTGATTCCGTAGTAAGGCAGCCATCTCTTCCACCAGCCATCTCTTCCACCAGCCCAGATACTGGTAGCATGTGTCCACCAACCTCCGATAGATATCGTTATCTGACTCGCAGGCATTGTCCCAAGGCATCATCTCCTCGTAAATTGGGTCGGTAGATTTAAACCACCCTATCACCCGGCGGGCCTCCGTTGGTCGAAGACATGGGACGAGGACCGCATACTGACCCTGTCGAGGGCTCTCTAGGCAGAGGAAGCAGCCTTGCCCCGCTCTATCTCGAATGTCTGGCGTTTGTGGCCAAGACTTAGGAGGGTTTTCGGTGACCTGGGGATTTGCCCGGATACCGAGGCCTGCCAGGTGTTCAGTGTCGTTCATGTAGATGATAGAACACATTCTAGTGAGAGCAGTGGAATATTAGCTTGATATGGGATGTGGGGAGTTGAATATGGGGGTGGGGTGTTTTTGCAATCCCACTTTGGCCGGGGGTCCTTTGAGATAGAGTGGAGTCATCACGTGACACCTAAGCTACTATTTTGACAGGGAACAGGCTCTATAGATTCCACTTTTTTAGACATTTATTAATAAATTATAAGTTGCTTTTTGATTTAAAAGGTTATATCGTTTTTAGTGTTTTCAGTAAGGCATTTAATCGTTTATTGTTTTTAGTATATTGTTATTTTTTTTATTTGTTAAAAACTTTTGTTTTATTTTTGATTTTTGCTGTAATATAAGCTGGCGTTTTTAGAATTTTTTTTTAATAAAAACGCTTTAATTTTGATTTTATTATTTTTATTGCTTTAAGCTTAAAACTAAGTAGTTAAATAGTTTATAGATTAAATTTCGTTTATTTATTTTAATATTTAAATACGACCGAAAAAATTTTAATATATATATTAAGTTTTAGATTATTATTTGTTAATATATATTTTTTATATTATTTTAAAAGTTTTTTATTTAAATTTGCTTAAAAATTTTTCGATTTTTTTATATAGTAAATACGTTTTATATAAAAATCTTTTTTTTTTTAGTTTTAATAAAAACGGAAATTGCTTTTTTTTTAACGTTATTAAACGAATTTATAACGGGTTTAAATAAATTTTAAAGTACGTTATAGTTTTTAATATTCGATAATAAATATTTAATATATTTTTAAGTTTAAAAAATTTTTTCGGTATTATTTTATTTAAAGTTATAACTAATATAACTTTTCCTAGTATCGAAAACGATTTTAAATATAATAATTAAACTATTTTTTAATTAATTTAATATAGCGGAAAGCCTTTATTTTAGTACGGCTTTAATTTTAATATTTTATATATATATTTTGTTTTATTTTAGAATTTTTTTTAAAATTTTAATATTGTTATAATAAGTATTATTTTATTTTAAATATTTTAAACTTAAATTTTTGTTATTTTTAAAACTTAAGTGCTATTTATTGTTTTTAATTTAAACTGATATAGTATTTTTACCGGAAAAAAAGCTGTTAGTAAATAATTTTTAAACCTATTATAAAAATTTAAAAAAATAAGTTATATTATATAAACCGAATAAATATATAAATATATTTAAATTATCGATATATTATATAAAAAAGTTACCGTTACGTTTATTAATAATAATATTTAATTTTAAAATATTATTATAAAAGCTTAAAATAACGTGGTAACTATAAAAAATTTTATTATTTTAAAATAGCTTTTAAAAACCGTTTTTTATATAATTAATTAATAAATATATTATATTTTTTATTAAAAAAATTAAAAAATTAGCATAATTTTTAAATAAAGTTTTATCGGCTTATTTTATAAAAATATAAAGTTTTATAAAATAAATATACGTTAAAAATATATTTAAACAAAAAATAATAATAAACGCAAACAATTTTACTTTGATTTTAAATTTATTAAAAATTTTGTTTTAAGCTTTTTAAACTTAAACTTGCAAAAAAAAGCAATAAATAAAAATGCTTAAAATAAATTAGTTTTATAAAAATGCTATAAAACTATTTTCGATTGTTATTCGGTTATAAATAATAATAAAAATGGTAGCAAAAACTTTTAATTTAACTATTAATTAAGCTTTAGATAATTATTTTTTTAATATAATAATAAATATAACTTTTTTTTTATTAATTTTAAACATTTATTTATAATTAAAAAGCTTTAGTTTTTTAATTATTAATTTTATAAGTATTTAACTTTAAATTTTTTTTATAAACTTTTTAACAATAATTTACGTAATAAGCTTAAATATATATTTAATTTTAGCTTTAAAATTAATTAATATAATATATTATTTTATAAAATGCTTAAATGTAAAATAATAATAATTATTAAAATAATAAAAATAATAAAAAATAGCGTAAAAAATATAATAAAAATAGTTAAAATAAAAAAAACATTTATAATAATTTTAATTAAAAAAATTAAACTTTTTATTTATTATTTTTTAAAAAAAAATTTTTACATAGTTTAATTAATAGTATAAAAAAGTATATTTTTATAATTTCGAAAGCTTATTTTAAATGTAAAAATTGTAATTATATATAATATAATTATATAGTTTTAAAAAATAAATAATTATAGCTATAAAAATAAAGTTATTTAAAAAAAACTGTTTTATTTTAAAAAAAAAAGCTATAAAAATTAGCGGAAAAAATGTTATAATAATTTTTAAATTAGTATAGCTTTATTTCGGTAATTAAATAAAAATAAAAAAACTTTTAAACGTTTTAAATTTTATAATCGTTATTATATTTGCTTAATTAAATATTTATCGAATAGTAAATATTATTAAAAACGACTTAATAAATAAAAATTTATTATATAAAATTTAAAAATCGGTTTTTTTAATTAATTTAGTAATTATATTACTTTTTAAAAGCTTAATAATTTATATAGCAAAAAAAAAACAAAAAAATTAGTTAATATTAAAAAGCTAAAGTCGAAAAAGTTTATAATAAAAAAAAATTAACGATATTAAAAAGATTAATCGCGATTTTAAAAATAATATTTTAAATAAAAAAAATAATGCCGATTTGTTTATATTAATAATTTTAATAAAAATTTTAATAATATTAGCTATTAAAAAAGCTTATAAAAAACGACAAAATAGTAATATTTTTATTTTATTTAAAAATTTATTCAATTTAAGCTAAAAATTTTTTAAAAAAGTTTATAAAAAGCTTAAAAAAAAGCTTAAAAAAGGTAAATTTTTAAAAAGAACTTAAAAAAATATATAAACGAAAAAAAGAAAAAACTTTTTAACTAAAGTTAATAGCTTAAAAATATTAAAATTAAAATAAATTTTATAAACTTATTTTAAATTAACTTTAATAAAATTTATATAATTAAACATTTTACTATATAAATTATAAAAAAAGCTAAAACTAAAACTAAAAAATACGCTAAAAAAAAAAGCGCTGTTAATATAAATTTAACGGTTATTTAATTTATTAAAATTTATCGAATAATTTTAATTTTTAAATATAAATAAAACTTTATAATTTTGGAAAAATCCGACTTTAAAATTATTTAAGTTTTTATAAAATTAAATATAGCTTAAATTAATTAAAGCTTTAATATTAATTTTATAGCTTTTAAATTTATAGTTTAATTATTAATAAAGCGTAAAATATTATTTAAAATTAAGATTTTTTATTTATTTATATTTATATTTATTAAAAAAGTCGTTAAAATAAATTTATTTATAGTTTTAAGCGTAAACGTTTATAATATATAAAAAACTATTTAAGCTATTATTAAAAATAATAAGCTTGTTTTTTTTTTTAAAATAATATCGATATAATTTTAAGCTTGTTATAGTTATAAAATGTCGCTGTAAAATTAGATATTTAGGAAAATATTATAACGATTAAAAATATCGATTTAAAAAAAACTTTAATAATTTTGCAAAAATTTACTTTGTTTTTTATAAAATATTATAAAATCGCCTTTATTTTTAATAAAAAATTATTTAAATTAGTAAAAAACTTAATATTATTAAACGAAGTTTATAAGTCCTTTAAAACTAATAGTTTTAATAGCGAAAAAGCTAATAATAAAGTCTTGTTTTCGGTTTCGGCTTTTGCCTTAGATTTAGATTTGTTAAACTAGATTCACAGTTTTAACTAAGGAGTCATGTCGTTAATCTGTCTTAACCCCAGCATATGCAAACATTAAGCTGGATTCCATACTTAAAGAAATTTTTATAACCATAACTAACGATTATATTATATAAAACCAGTTTATAGTTTATATCTTTTGGTACTAAAACTATATATTATATCTTAAAGATTATAAATATTTTAAACGACTAATTTTTAGTAATATATTTTATATAATAGATTTTATTATAATAGTTTTAGTAGTTTTAAAATAAATAATTAAATATAGCTTAGCTTTTTTTTTTAAACTTAATAAAAGCTGTTATATTTAAATTTGCATAAATTTAAGTTTTATTATATTTTAAATTTAAATGTAAAAGCGATTTAAAAACGATTTTTATTCAAATTTTTTTAAAAAAAACAAAAATGCTATTTTCGGAAAATATTATATTTTAGCTAAATATATTTTTTAACAAAAAACATTTAAATAGTAATTATTATATATATTTTGCTCGTTTTCGAAGAATTTTTTTTATATACTAAAATATTGTTAAAAAAACAAAAACTATATTAAATTTTTATTATATAATTTACCGATAAATAATTAAAAATATTAAATATACCGTTATATTATTAAATATTAAAAAACTAAATAAATTTAATTTTTCGGTAAATTATTTTATATAGCGATAATATTATAAAAATATAAATAAACTTGTTTTAAAAAAAAAGTTTTTGAAAAAAAAAGTAAATTTAATATATTTTAATTATTACTTAACTATTAATATTATAAAAAACTTATAAATCGCTAATCGCAAAACTAATTATTTTTAAAAATTTGCGGATAATTATTATAACAGCTTTTATGCATTAATAAATTTTTTTTAACTTTAATAGTTTATTTTTAATTTGTAATTTTAAAAACTTAAGTAACGATTTTAACTTAAAATAAGCTTAAATTAAGAAAATTCGAAAAAATATTTTAAAAATTAAAAAACTTAAGCTAAAAAAACAAAAAATAGTTAATAAAAACAATAATATGCTTAAAATTATTTTATTAAAACGCAATAAATTGCGTAACAAAAATATAATATAAAATAAAATAATTTAAAATTTTAAAGCATAACTTAAAACCGAAATTAAAAAAAAAACTTAAAACCGTTACGCAAAAAAAATTGCTTAAACTTTTTAAAAAATCGATTAAACCTTTTATATTAAAAAACAAAATCTTAAAAAAAAATTAACAAATAACTATATAAAAAACTTTAATTTAAATTATAAAAAAATTAAAAACTAGTAATATATTTTTTAAATTAAAAAATATATTTAAAAAAAAAATATTCGACTATTATTACGCTTAAACCAATAAAAAAAATTAAAACTAAAACTAAAAAAAAGTTTTTTATAAAAATAATAAAACGTTAAAAAAACTTTTATAAACTCCGGAAATAAATAATTATACTATTATATTAAGCAAAAATATACCTTATATATTTAATTTAAAATTTTGCTTAAAAATAAAGCTTTAAAAACAATAAAATCTTACATTATATAAAGGTCAGAGCGGCGCGGTCGCTTTTATATTGCTTTTGAATAGATAGAGTGGAGTTATTACGTAACATTTAAGCTACTATTCTGATAGGGAACAGGCTCCATAGATTCTACCTTTTCAGACACTTATCAATAAATCACAAGTTGCTTCTTGATTTGAAAGGTCACATCGTTTTCTCTTTGACGTAGGACGGGAAAGTGGGCCTTTACGGAGGTTTCTTAAAGCGTGTCTTCCGATTCGCTAGACACTACGGGATATAAATAGGTACGTTTGGAAATAGGCGGAGCACGGCAATTTGAGCGTGAGACTACTTGTCCATGTAAGAAGCTAGCTAATGGCTTTGAAAGGGCTCCGCAAGCCGCCAAACAGAAACGTCACCTTCTTCATCTATGCCACTATACAAACGCACCGATCTCAACGCCACTTTTGGAAGCATGGGCTAGCGGACCGCTTGGTAGAGGACTCAGGAATAGATTGGCCCACATACTAGTTAGCCACTTATGCCCCGACGAATTTGCTATGGTAGCACTTGCTCTGCTGTCTTGCTACCGCTTAGCCAACCAAAAGCAGCTATTTGTTCCAATCCACGGGTGTCAGAACTACCTCGCTGGTATCGAAAGGCTTCATGAGAATGGCAACATTGGGGCTAACGGAAGTCTGTTGGAACGGATCCTGTATTCGGTCATCAAGGTCGGAAATGGCTTAGATATAGAGCTTCTCCGACTCCCATATCTGCAGCCGTATCAACTTGGAGCCTGTATGGAAGAGACTCCGGCAACATTACGTAGACTATCGAAATGTTGCGCACATCAGGAGACTGTGGATGACCTGGATAAGCTGCTTAAAGCGTGAGGCCTGCAAGTCAACAAAGAGAAGAACATGAACAATGTAAAGCCCCACAACCATAGAACAAGCTGCCCATCTATTCAATATTTAACTACAAGGTGTTAGGCATTCCGCTATTCGGTTTTTATGCTATAAAGTGAAGACTGATAGATAGATATTCACCCTTCCACTTTAAGAACCGGCAGTAGGGGCCGAAAGTTGCAAAGGCTTAGTAGAAGTGCCATCAACGAATCTACTCGCAGTACGCATCCTGTTCGTATTTGTCTCTCAGCACCATATTGTATGTACGAACGATATATATGTCATTCCGCATCTCGGTGCTGAACTTCCCTTCGCTCCACAAGGTCTTTAAATAGATTGACGTGTATTGATCGGAGACAGTTACCCGTATCGGCCGACCAGACCCGGACCGTCTGATCCCATGACGCCGACGCGAGAGTCTTGCCGTCGGGCGAAAACGCCACCGAACTGACCGAACCAGTATGCCCTTCGAGCGTCTGCAAGCAGCTACTCCAGTCTGTGCTGACTTTAGGCCTAAGGGATATCCAATCTGGGATTTTACTTTGGAACCAGGTTGGGCAACGCTTTCCCGGAGCCTTCGACGATGGGTTAGTAATAGCCTACAAAGTAAAGGGAGAGGTTACATGCCGTTCCAGACTTGTCCGTTACGTAGTTAGGTTGAAATTGAAGATGGTCGAAAGTGAAGGGTTGAATCGATAGCAGCGTCGTATTGAGACTGGTTGACGAGCAGATGGCAATGATATACAGTAGCTTATAATTGTGACCTGGGGCCCTTGGGCATATATATAGTCTTCTAGACTGGTGGATGTTATGGGTAGTCGCTTGAATTGGCTTTTAGTTAGGTGGGCGATATATAGTAGCTGGCCATGGCGTCGACAACAGTCTCAAAGACCGTCAGAATACCCTCGAGGTGCTGAAGAACTACCCAGTCCTTATCAGAGAGGTGGTTCTCTTCCTGTAGGTATCGCGGAAGCTTCTGGACCTTCGTTGCTGATACCCGGCCCGTCCGCTTTAAAGCATTCTTGCGATCCCAGTCCTCCCGGGCAATAATAAGGAGCATTTTAATCGACGTCTTCAGCTGAAGCGCGCCTAATCATATACAATTGGGATAGCCAACGCGTATTGTTATCGCTGATTACCCGTAATGGCCGTCGCTTTTGCAACCGACCGATCGATCTCATCCTGCTAAAGCCGATTAAGGCTATAAGATAATAGCTGAACGTTATGGATATCGACAACCAGGTTATGAAGCTTCCCAACTGGCCCTCGCCGTCGCCATTGTTGATAATCGGCGTTCGTTAACGCTATAGCGCCGTTAAGCTGTTGCTCAAAAGCATCAGGATAATACCTAAATAATAGCGCCTTTGTAGCCAAACTGCTCGACGGCATTGAACCTGAGATTTAGGTAATAGATGAAGATTCGGCGTGTGTTCCGGGCTGGAATCGAGAGGGTCTACCCGGAATACAACACTGTTGCTGGAGCAGTCGAGACCCTTCTACAAAAAGTTCGCAAAGGACAGCCAGTTGAAATAGCAAACAGGTGGATACGTACTACATTGTACTCTTTTCAAAGAGATTGAGATTGAACGCTTTCAGTATGTCGTCGATAATAAGAACAACGCTAGCATTCTTTCTTTGGATCTTTATTTGTGCAGAGCGGGAAGATAAGCGTCACCTCTAAACCAGAAGATATTGAAGGGTTTAATTTCTTGTAACTATATTATAACTAGGATACTGAAGAGATGGCGCAGTTAATACGTATCATTTTGGATAAACAATAAAACCTGCTGGATGTCGTATCGGTGATTCTCGCTTTTGCGAGTATAATTAAGCTAGGGGGAAAAAAGAGTAAGACGCACCACCATATCTCCATGTCAATGTTTTATCCTACCGGCGCTTAAGATCGGATTTTAAGAAAGGTGGCCACCTGTCTCTAGCGCGGATGGCCACAGGAAGATAACCTCTTGGCTTCGGCATCGGCGAAGAAAGCAAAAGCCGGTAAGCCATTGCCTGATATATAATCTAGCTAGCTATACAGGATATAATTAAATATAAAAGCAAAGCATCAGTAAATTTGGAGCCGGACGGTCTCGGGCATGAGCCGCGGCTTTTTCTGGGGATGTCGTGACCGTGTAGTAGGCGTGCTAGGAAGTTCATGTTGCTCCCCGAGGCGTTTTGGCGGAGATGCAGTTCGTGGAAAAGGGTGTATTGGAGGCGGAGCGGCTACAGGCCGGAATCGTAGACCCATTTCCGCTCTCCGACTCGGTTGCCCCTGAGCCTTACCTGTCGTGTGTGTCGTCGTGCTCAAAGATGTCCCTAGATCTGGATGCGGGTGAGTTGTAATAATGTCATGCGTGAGGTCACGCATGGCTCGCCGCCGAGACGCCTCTTGTTGACTAAAGACTATTGCTGTCAATGCTACGAAATAACCGCAATGAGCACACATAGGCCGCAGCTACAGGATTTTGCAATCGATGTAACTAGGAAGCTTGCTAGTATTGCAGATTGTTTTTAACAGGGACGAAATACGACGCAGTTTTGCACGGTTTTCGCTGGAATACTCTAGCTAATTAGCGGCTAATTGAAAGCAGAGGAAAGTATTACATTTAATCTCGAGGCGGCGCTTTTTAAGCTATTAAACGAATTCGAAAGGTTATGTAAAGTAAATCGTTTATTTTATTTTTATAATTTTAAACCCGCTTTAGGCTTGTTTTAAGTAAAACATTGCTATTATTATTTTTAATAATTAAATTTGTTAGTTAATATTTAAAAAAAAAAAAAAAAACTAGTTATATACGATTTAGTATTATTTTGTTGCGTTTTTTTTTTCCGCTAGTATTTATTAAAAGAGAGCGAGAAATTTGTCGACTTGAAGTATTTTTGCTTTATTTAGCTTTAGCTAAATAAATACAAACTCGCGCTAAAAATAATCCGCAAACAGGCTTTTAATCGAACTTTTAAAAGAATATAGTAATAATTACGCTTTGTTTAAATTTTTTTTTAAAAATTAGCGATTTTTTTACGTTATATATTAATATTTAAAGTTTTAAATTAAATAGCAAAATTAATAATTTTAGTTTTTATATTCGAGCATTTTATAATGTTTTTTTTTATTATATATATAATGTTAACAGCGATAAAACAGTAATATTTGCGAAGTTTTGCTTAGCTATTAAGTGTAAAAACGAAAACTATAACTTTACATTTAGTGTAATGTTTTTAGCCTATTTATAAAATAAATATTTTAATATACTTTTTTAGTAGTAAAATACGAAAATATATGTCGATTTACGGTAAAAAATTTTTATTTTTTATTTATTTTTAAAAGTTTTCGCCGGGCTTTTAAACTTTTAAACTTATAAAGGTTTAAAAAGGTAAAATTAAAAAAAAAAAAAACTGATAAGTATATATAGCTTATAATGGCCGATTTTTGCAAAAAAATTAGCCGAAAAGAAATATTTTAACTGTTTTTTATTATTTTTAATAATTAGCTTTAATTTAAAAAATCGTGCGAAAGTTTTAAGCGATAAATTTAAAGCTTACTAAAGGTTTTTTCGCTACGATTTTAAAAAATCGCAAGTTAACTTAAAAAAAAAAAAATATTTGCTTTTTTATTTTTTAGCGAAGTTAGTTTAGCAGTTTTATAATATTACTTAAATAAAAAAAAAGTAGATAAAAAAAACTGTTTAATTTATATTTAAGCGTTATTATAATATAAAAATTTATTTAAACGAGCTTTTTATTTTTGCTTAATTAAATTTAGTCGAGTTTTAAAATGATTTAAGGTTTTTGCTATATAAGTTTTTAAAAATTTATGCGTTAAAAATTATATTTTTAAAAATTAAACTTAAAATTGTTATCAAATATTATATTATTTAGAATATATTAATCTAATAGTAAAGGGATTGTTAGCGCCGATTTTGCTACTATTTTTAAGTTTATTAATTAGCTTAAAAAATTCGACGATATTGCTACGTTATTAAAAATTGTTATTAGCAAGTGTTTTCGGTTAAAAAAGTTTATAAAATACCGGAATAATAATAATAGCGTTTAAAAAGCTTTACGGGAATACGTAGTAAATTTGTTTTATATTTTTGCCGTAAAAACGTACGGTTATTTAAATAACGTTATTTTTTACTTGATATTTTTTTTTAAATTTATAATAACAGGTTAAATGTGCGTTGATTATATTATAAAATGCGTTTTCGAGATTTTTTAATTATTTAATAACGATAACATTAATAAAATAAATAAAAGCATATTACGAGCTTTAGCTTTATTTCTCATATTTAATTTTAGCGATATATTAAATAATTTTTATTTATTATTAAGTAAATTTGCAATAATAATTATATATGTAGTTTTAGTTAATGCGTTAAAATTATATATTAATAATTAAAGCATTACGGAAGTATTATTTTAAAATTAGTTTAACGAATTAAACAAATTTAAAGAGATTTTCTTTTTATAAAAAAAAAAAAAAAAACCGACGATAATTATAAACGAGTTTAAATTGTTGTTTTTAATATTAATATTAAAATAAATAATTATTACGTTAAATATATTAAAAGTTATAAAAATTTTATTAGTAGTAACGATAGTTTACAAAGGATAATATTAGCTACGGCATAAATTTAGTTAAGCTAATTTTTAAAATATTTGCCGATATGGAAGTATATAAAGTTTAAGTATTTAAAAATAGTATTATAAGTTATAATATTTAAAATTTAATAGCGCAAATGTGTGTTTTATAAAGCTGGTTAATTATTATTTTATATATTAATTTGTTAAGTTATATAATATGTTAGCGAAATTTAAAAAGCAAATATTATTAGTATACCGTTAAGTTTTAAAAAAAGTTACGATATTATGCAAAATGCTATTAATAAAGTTATTGTTAACAAAATATTTATTTTTGCAGCTATATTTAATTATAGCAATATTAAACGGATTATTTTTTTATAACGTATGCGAAATATTATTTGTATATTTTATATTAACGGACGTGTTAAAATTTTTTTTATTAACTTTGCTTTTAAAAAAAAGTCGTATAATTTTGCTATTATAAAAAAAAAACATTAAAATTTTACCGTGTATTATTAATTACGTTACTAATATTTTAGTTATTATTTATATCGCCGCTAATTTGCCTAGTTAGTTGTTAAATTTTTCCTGATATAATAACTATTGTTAAAAAAATTAAATATATTGCTAATTTGTTTTATATAAATAAAATATTTATTATATTTACGTATATAGTTAAAAAAAGTGATAATAATAATTATAATTGTATAGTATTATAAAAGTTAACATAGTATTTAAATAAAAATATAGGTCGGAAAGCGAAAAAAAAAATATGTAAAACGCTTTTTGCAGCGTTAAAAAAATATAAAAATAAATAGCTAATTTAAAAAAACGCTTCCCGTTAGCCGATATAACTATATGCGTAAATATTTAAATAAAATTTTTAAAATGCAAAAAACTAAAGATTAACGGTTATAAATTTATTAACGGATTTTTACAAAATTTTAAATATTTATATTTATTTTTATAAACTAAATAATAAGCTTTTTAAACTACTTATTTATCTTTTTTTTAACAATAGCGAAGTTAGCGTCGATAGCATTTTAAATATATTACGTTAGCGAAAATAGTTTATAAACTAGCTAAGCAGCGATTATAGTAAAAAATAACGCTGCGCGGCTACGATCGTTTTCGCCTTTTTTAAAAAAGCTAGCGCCGATAATACTTATATTAGCAACGCGGAATTTGTAAGCCACAACTCGTCGCGTGCGGATCAGTCAGGCCCTTTTTATTAACCTTGTCGTCTTAGATTTCTCTGCTGCGCGGGTTGGGCTTGGAGGCCCGATATCCGCCTCCAGGGAGATGGCAGTTCTACGAAGTTGTCGGCTTCAGTTTCATTGCCAGGATATTTCCCGGTCAATGTCGATGCCGTCAAATCCCCAGTCTTTCATGATGGCAACAGTGGACTGGGCAAAGTTTAAGCGATTCCCTGCCGTGCTTGGAGCTGCTGCGAAGTTTCCCGAGTACGTCCATCCTCCAATACTAAGGACCTTTGGTTAGAAGTGGAAATGGTCGGACTCATGATGTGGGGCTTGAGTTCATGCAGGTGGCTGAGGCGATCCTGATTTGTGGGGTTAGATGGGGCCAGGGGGGCTATTTGAACTTGCGGTTTTGGGCATTTTGTCACACTTTGTAATCCGCCTAGCATCGAGCGAAAGAGCAAAGCGCGCCGTCTGGAAAATCGAGACCGTATAGGCTCACATCCATGCATTGTACAGTACATGACTTTTATTAAGATTACGCACTAAGCTATTGGTGCTCCTTGACGTCCTTTTACTAAGCAGCCAGGCAAGTCAGGTTTTCTGTCACAACCAACTGCATGCCTTAGTATATACTAGTGAGATAATATCAAACGCAGTTTTTGCGATACCTGGATTATAATTTAACATGGCCTCTTCGAGTAAGGTCCTGCTTTTAAATGACCGTTTTTGCGCCAGTTCTTTTAAATTACGTATACTTGCTAAAATGGCGAGAAAGTTATTTTTTCGCATAAGTACAAAAAGCATCGAAAAGCTATTTTCGCGAAAGCTAAGCATTTTAATAAACAAATGCGTTAATAATATTCAAAAATCCGCTTAGCAGTGCGTTATAAAGTGCTTTTAAAAAATAATGTTAATCCGTTTAAATATTTAATGTTTATAATAATTTAAGCATTATTTATATGTTTTTAATTTTAACTACTAAGGGTAAATTTTCGATTTTTAAATAAAAACGGGCGTTTGCAATAAAAAGCAAATCGCAAGTCGGTTTGCTCTAGGCACGTAAAGCGAGTTATAGCGGCAATTAATTATTAAATAAGCAATTAAATAATTTATTATTTTATAGTTTAAAAAGCATTGCTTTTGCGAAAGTATAATTATTTTATTAAATTGCAAAATATAACTTTTTTAATTTAATTTAAGCAGCGCTTTTTAATAAAAGCTCCGCGACCTTTAAATTCCGCATTTATAAAGCTATACTAAATAAAATTAAAAGATTAACGTTAATTAAAATAATGCACTATTAGCGGTAATTAAATATTATTTTTTTTAAATACACAGTATACGCTACACCATTAATAAAAGCGACTTTTGCTTAAATTATCTTAACGTAATTTGTTTATAACATTAGCGTTATATGTTTAATTAATATTAATACCGAAATTAATAATTAGTGCAACGATCGGGGATAAGTTAAAGAAAACTGCTTAGTAAAGTACGCTTAAAACGAGGCTAGCTTTATTTGCGGTATTATGTAAATAAGATAGAGCAGGATACGGTAGAACGAAGTTTAGATCGGCTCTAAGCTCGAGCAGACGACTATATGTGCTCGTGTCCCTTCTTAATACCGTAGCGAGCAGGGGCCAACGGGAATAACAGGGCAGATCTGGTTTTTATTTTTTAACTATCTCCATTAATAGCCGGGTATAGAACGGCCCATACATGAAGCTGAAGCGGATGGCCTGGCTTCCAGTGATGCTCATATACCTGTGGGCTCATCGGAGCCCTATTGTACAGAACAGTCAATTTCTTCGCAGGTGTGACACTGAGTAAAGGCACCAGAGAAATACTTTAATATCAACAAACTCTCCTGCATCGTATAAGTGAAAATACGTCAGGTGATGCAGAGGGCACACGCGCTTTTGTAGTGCAGATGTCGATGGCAGCAATGAACTTGTCCTGGCATTTGATCGATGTTCTGCCGGCAGAGGATCACGATAAGAGATAGCTGAGTCCCGAAGTTTAGAGCTTAAGGGGGCTCAGAAAAGGTGAGTCATTAGTTAGACATTATTAGCGACCTTAAGTCTTTAGTCTTCTCTATTCTCGGAGTCTGGGTAGCCGATGGCTGACAGATTAAAGCGTATATACCGATATCGAGATGGATGTCGTTTAATAGCCAAGTGCATATTGTGTTGGTCAAAGAAATATTGGCATAAAGCTTTAACGAAATAGTACTCGAATCTAGGTCTGGAACTAAAAAAAAAGAAGACTATGCAAGCTGTAGAAAGGATTCCGATTGTAAATATAGCCAAGTTATAGAATATGCCGCTATTTACCGTAACGCTGACTATTTAGTTATTCCGTTTTATTACCGCTTTTAAATTATTTATCGAGCTTTAATAACAGATTATTTAAAACTTAACGCTTTAAAAAAAACAAAGCTTTGCTATTTATATTTAGCCTTAATATGCTAAGTTAATTTTTACCGCTTTATTTTATAATATATATTTTTGTTAAATAAGCAAATAAATACGTTATAGTATACTTTTAAAAAATTAATAATTAGCGAAAAGCTTATTCGATTTTATAATATTATCGCTAAGTTTATATTTCCGCTATAACTAATTACAAAAATCGAATTTATAGTGATAGTCTATAAATAAAGTTAAAAGCGTAAATAATATTTATACGCTTTTGCCGCTCTAAAATATATAAAAATGCTAAAAAACGCAAATTAGCCCCAAATTAGTAAAAAGGGTTTAAATATATAATAATTAACTAAAAGCTTATTTTTGCGGAAATTTTAAGTTAAAAATAGTAAAAATCCAAAAGCTTTTAAAAATGCTACGGAGCTTTTTAATAACGTACGGCTAAAATATGCTTTTTTTATTAAGACAACTTAAAGCAAAACTTTCGACTTTTAATACTTTTATAAAACAAAATACGTTTAATCGAATATAGCGTAAACCTTAGCTCGGCTTATAAATAAGTTATATACGGTAAAATCTGCTATAATAATGTGAAAATTATTAAAAGTTTTAATATATCGTTTTTTTTAATTAAATAATACAAAAGCTTAAATTCAAATAGATTTTTATACTTTTCGGTTTATAGTTTTATATTAAAAAGCTAGCCGTTTAAATATAAAATGCTTATAATATTTATTAAAAAGCTTTAATCTAACAAATCTGCTTAACAATAAATTAATATATAAGTTAATTATAAAATTAAAACAGCAAAATAAAAGCAAATTATATTATACGGTTAATTTATAAATAAAATACGAAAATATTTTTTATTTTATTACATTTTAATACTAGTTAATATATTATTTTGAAAAAATTAAATTAATTATAAATAGTAATAAAAAAATAAACAAAAACGTATAAAAGTTAAGCCGCCGTAGTTATAAAATAAAACATTATAAGCTTTATAACTATTTATAATCTGCTTTTATACGTTTTTGTTAAATAAAAAAATATTAACAGCAGTTTAAATTTTAGTTATAACGTAAACGGTAGTGTTTATTATACTTTTTACAAAACGAATAAACTTTTTTTTAGCAGGCCGTACCGTTTACACCGTTTATGCGTATAAAACTGCAACAATTTAATAAGCCTAGTCTAGCGTATAATTAAAAATTAATAGTTTACTTTAGTTCGTAATATGCCGGCAAATAAAAGCAAAATATGCCGAAATTATTTAATCTTAGTTTTTAGCATCGGATTCGGTAATTTCGATAATAGATAAAAAATCGGGTATAAAGCTATAAATAATATTTTACGTAGCTTTATAGCCAAAAACCGGTTGGCATATATAAATACTATATAAAATAAGTACTTCGAAGGTTTTAAAGCTCATGTAAACAAATAGCTAAATATTAACGCTAAAATAATTAGCAATAATTTATATTTAATCTCCCGTTACTAAACAAACGGCCGAAAATAAGCTACCGAAATTAAAAGCTATAATCGTCTTATTATATATTTGCTTATATTAACAATCCGCTTAAACAAGTTATAAATAGTTTAAATATATATACAAAATATTACCGCAGCTAGCTTTTATTACAAATATAAACAAATTAGCTATTAGCGACCTATAAATATATTAGTTATAATATAAAATAAAAGTATTTAGTTTATAAAAAATAATAAATAAATTTAAAAAAGATTTAAAATAAAATAAATTTTCGTATCGCTAAAATCGATTCATCTAGTCGCTTTTTTGCAGTATTTAAAAAAAAAAAGCTTTATTTACGTAGCTAAATAAATATTACTATACTTTGAAAAAAAAAGTTGTAATAGTTTTTTTAACTAAAAATAGTTCAGCTATACTATTTCCCCGTTTGCAAATCTCTAGTCTTTATAACTTTTTAACGCCCGATACTTAAATCAAACATCCGAATACTGTTTTTATTTATCGGCGCTATACCGTTTAAGCCTAGTTAATATTTTTTTGTTTTCTTTAAAGCTAACATTTGCTTTTAGCCGTACATTACATTTAATTTAAAAAATATATATATTAGTATTAACTTTAAGCTTATTGCTATAAAAAACTAGTTAAAAAATCTAATGCCTGTTTTATTATTTATAAATATATATAAATAAATAAATACTTTTTTTAACAATAACTTTTTATAACTATAGTTTAACTTAAATCTCGCCTTAATAAATTCTAGATCTTAATAGCAAAATTTAGTCGATATATACTTAAAAAAGTTTTCGCAAGCATTTAAAATAGCATAGCTAAGCCCTTTTAACGTATATACATCCTAGCCATTAAAGCTAAGCCGCTAGACTTCCACCTCGCAGCATTTTCTGCTAAAAGAATAAAGCAGAAAACCTCTGGTAATAATAATAATAACACTACTATACTACAAAATATAAAATTAATACGTAGCAAACCACCTTACTTTTTATTTATAAGAGCTAATTATTTTTAATAGTTAGTTCGATATAAATAAAAAAGCAGCCGTATTACTGCTTAAGTTTGCCGATAAAAATGCTAATTAAAACTACAACAACGCTAGCGCTAATAATAAAGCTATCGATATTTATAAAATATCCTCGTCTTTAAAGGTTAACAGCTTTAACGGCTATTTGAATAAAAATTGTAAACAAAGTCTTTATCAGAGCAAAAATAAAAATAGTTTAAAAATAGCTAAATTTAAAGACTCGAGCGATAGTTTTGGTTAAATACACGTAAGGAAGAAAGTCGTTAAAAAACTATTTTTCGCTATAAGTTAATAGCTTAAAAAAAGCTTTTCTGTTTGCTATATAATAAATGTTAAAAATATATTTAACGCATTTCCCATTTAAATAAGCCGCCTAAGTAAATCGGCCACTTTTTAGACCTTTGTACGTACATTTGCAAATAATTTGATAATAATATATTTAATTAATTTAAACTAATTAAATTTTTATTCGTTAAACCTGTTTATACTATTTCGACAAGGTTACGTATTATAGCTACGTTTACTGCAAGTTTTATAGTACTTAACACGAGTTTTTTTTCTTTTTATACGACAAACGAACTAATAAACAAACAGACGAACAAACTAACAAACGAACTAATAATAAAATAAACGCGATTATAAAACGAATAATTATTTATTATATAAAAAGTAAAAAATTTACGGGCTTTAAAAAACGTAGTTATATAAATTTGTAGGTTTATCGGCTCGTTTGTCGGTTTGTTTATCGTAGGAAAAAAAAAAAAATTTGCGTTGAAATATGCGTTGAAATATGCGTTAAAACTTGCGTTAAATACTATAAAATTTATAATAAACGTAATTATAATGCGCAAATTTATTGAAATAATATAAATAAATATAATAAATAAAAATTTAATTAATTCGAATTAATTGTTTATATTTTTAGTTCGTTCGTTAAATTATTTGTTAATCTGTTCGTCGTATATAAAAAAAAAACTCGGGTTAAATACTATAAAACTTGCAGTAAAAGTAGCTATAATACGCAAACTTATTAAAATCATATAAACAAATCTAGCAAATAAAAATTTAACTAGTTTAAATTAATTATATATATTATTATTAAAGTATTTACAAATATACGTATAAAAGTTTAAAAAAATAGCCTATTTAAGTAAAAAATGCGTTAAACTAAAAAACTGTTTTTTATAACTTTTAGCTTTTTAATTAATTATTCGATAATTATTTTAATAAAACAAATTTATTATTAAAATAGCTATAAAAATTAATTTATTTAAAATTAAACATAATTAATTAAAAAATATTAATAAAACAATATAAAATAATTAATTATTATATTAGTTAAAGTTTTGGTTAATTAAACTTTAAAGTAAATAGCGGCTAAAAAGTTAACATTTTTTAAATTAATATATTAATTAATATATTATTAATTATAATATTAATTATATTTCGAAAAACTTAAAAATATTAAAACGTTTATAATTTATTAATATTATAATAACTATTTTATTATATAATATAAAAAAGAACTTTAGCAAAAATAAAAAATATTTATATTCAAAATAACGTGCTACATAAGCTTATTTTCAATATGAGCTTATTTTTAACTTTTTAGCATTTTTGTATAAATATATAACATTTATAATTTTTTAACTATTAATAATGCCGTACGATTAAAATAAAAAAATATATAGCTTATATTATAAGCTTTTAAACGTAAGTTAAAATTAACTATTAATTGTATAGCGCATATTTATATTATTTTTCGAAAAACGCTAAAAAACCGCTAATTTAATTTACGTTTATAGCAAAATATACTTTATTATTATTGATCAAGGGAAAAGAACACCGCTGGGCGAAACCAGCTGATTAGGTGGTATCCTTGATACAGAGTCCTCCCATCAAGACCTGACAGTTGGAAAGGGGAGCCAGAAGCCAAAGGCTTCCTTCGGGATGGATTTTCTTCGCCGGAGGCCAGTGACGAGGGCAAATACTTGATCTAGATAAGGGCATTCAAATGAGCTATGTCACGATGGGGTAGTAAGGCTGATAAATAGAACTGTGTTTGTGGTGGTGGTCTTCGATTTTTGAAGCTTGATGCCTGCCTCTTGCTTGGCTAAGTAGAACGCAGAAAAAAAATGGATATATGTACATGATCAACAGAAGCCCGAAGTCTGTCACGTGACATGGACCTCATAACCCTGAAACATTATATAAATTAATTAAACTAAAAAAGCAATTAATCGTATAATATATAGTCGATTTAATAGCGCGATCGTTTTTGTTTTAATTAAGTAATATTAAAAATATAGGTAATTTTTTTTTTGCGTAAACGTAATGCGACCGCGGTTAATGTTAATTAAGCTTTTAATTTTATACGACGCTAATTATTTTTTCGAACGCGTTTTAATCGAAAAATCAAGTATTAACGAGTTGTTGTAAAAAGTTTAATACGTATTAATAATAATTTAACTTTATACAATTAATAATCGCTTAGTTTAATGTTATTAAAAATAATATTTATAGTTTCGATAAAACTAGTTTTATAATAAATAAAATATTATTTAAAATAGTTGTTATAATTTTTAACCGACATAAGCGATTAAATTTGGCAATATAAAATAACTATAAATAGTTAAATATATTTTAAAATATTAAATTATATAGTTTTATAATTTTGCCGTATATTATTTTAGCTAAAAAAACAGATTTTTAATTTTAATATATAAATAACAAATTACCGAATAATTAAATTATTACGATAATAAAAAATAGCTAAATAAATAATAAATAAAGTTCAAACTAAATTCGGTATTGTGCTAAATATATAGCTAATAGTACGAAAAGTTTTTATTATTTATTAATTTTCGATAATTACGAAAATTATTCTTTTACCAAATTTAAATTATTAAAATAAAAAATATAATATTATTACTGTTTATATACCGATTTATTTATCGTATAATTTTTAATTTTTTAATATTAATTATTTTAGTTCGTTAAAACGAGCGTACGGCAAAAAAATAAACAATCTAATACAAATATATATTATTTATATTAAAAAAAGATTTTTTTACAGCATTTTATTTAACGTATAAATTTTAATAACTAAATTAAATATTAAAAAAAGTTTTAAAAATACTAAATTAATATTGTATAATTTAAACTATATATTTTTATAGTTTAAAATTTAATTATTAACCGGAATTTTATTTAAATTCTTAAAATTAAAAAATAAAATTGTACAATATTAAAATAATTTATTAAGCGTTATTTTAAATATAGTTAGTTATATTACAAAAATATAAAGTTATTTATATATAAAATTATATTACATAAAAATAAAATTACTATATTTTAAAAAGCAAATTAAACATTTAGCCGATGTTATTATACAAAAAATAAACGGATTTAAAATAAAAAATATAACTTTATAACCGAATATACTGTTAATAAATAAATATCGCTAAAATTTCATGCTAATAAACTTTTTAATAAAGCAAATATATCGCGTATACAACGATATAGCATATATTGCAATATTAAATATAATACGCCCATTTATTAAAATGTTGCGGAAATATTTAGCGATTATATATTTCACTAAATTTAATTAATTTTTTATGTTATGGTAAAATTATTAAACATGTTTGTACGAAAAGGCTAGAAAATTAAAAATACGCTTATGTCAAAAATAAACTTATGTAGCACGTTAATGTATTAAATATATTATAAAAAGCTATAAAAATATATATAATTAATATATTTATTTATAAATATTATTTTAAATAATATAACGTTTTTAATTAAATAATAAATATAAATTATTATATAGTTAATTAATTTTATTTTATTTAAAAATATTAAGCGGCAAATAAATATATTAGTTTTATAATAAATTAAAAACAATATATATTAATAATATATATTTTACTATTATTTATACAATATAATTTAATTATCAAAATTTCTTTTTTTTACTTTTAAATCTATAAATAGCGTTTATTTACAAAAAACTTTATTTTTAAATTTTTTTATATTATATTATTTTTTATAATTTTTGAATTTTAGTAAATATTTGTCGCATTTAATCGTTAATATATTTTTTTAGATAATTTTAATTAATATTTCGTATTTTTAAAATTATTTTTTATGATTTACTATTATTAATTAAATTTTTAATATAATATAAAATGATTTTAAAAGAATAAACTAAGCTTTTTAATTTAATATTAATTATATTTTAAAATAATTTAAACTTTAATATTGTAAATTTTTTTTATATTTTTTCGCTATATATTAATTATATAAAATTATTTTAATTTAAAATTTGTATTTTTTACTATATTTTTTATTTATATTTTTTATTATTATTTATATTAATTATATTATAAACTATTTTAAATTTATACTACAGGGTGACAGGGGGGTCCGCAAGACTGATATGTCACATGTAGATTAGAGTCATTGATTAAATAAGGAAAGACTGGAATATCCCACATATCCCTGCAGGATGTGTTAAAAATCCCAGTCTTCCCCATCGCAATACAGAATATACTTTACAACCCTAAGGTTTCTTTACCAATTTAAATTTATTTCTTAATTTAATAAATACATTAATAAGATAAAAAATAAATTTTGTTTTATTTTATATTAATATATATATTAATTTATTATGTTTTTAAACTATTATTTAAACTACTAAAAATTTAAATTTAATAAGTTTTTTATTATATATATTAATTATTTTATAGCTTATTTTAAATAATATTAACTACGTAAATTTATTTTAACCGATTTTTAATCTATATTAATAATATAAATTTTTTTATTAATAAAACTGTAAATTTGAAAAAGAAAATAAAAGAAAATTAGCTTAAAACCTATATAAAACGAAAACTTTATAAAACTATATTATTTATATTTTTAAACTATTATTATTAAATACAAATATAAAATCTATTAATAATTTTAATAATTTTAAGACTATTTAAAATTTTACTATAATTAATAATAAATGTATAAATTTAATAAATATATAAATTAATATATTATTGATAAATTTTATAAATAAAATAATTTAAAAAATTTAGTAAATATAAATTAAATATATTTATATTTTTATTTAAAAAGCTTTTTTTATTTATATTATTTAAAAAAATTATTTAATATAATTATAAAAATAAATTTCGATTTTAACGCGTAAATTTAAAAATGTTATGTAAAATTTTAAAAACCGTAATTATAATTTAATAGCTTATATATTTTATATATTAATACTTATATTAATTTATAAACTAATTAAAACTATTAATTATAACGCATTTTGTATTTAAATAGGCTACTTAATTTAATAGGCAACTTTTTAGACTTTTATACGTATATTTGTAAATAATTTAACAATAATATATTTAATTAATTTAAACTAGTTAAATTTTAATTTGTTAAACTTGTTTATATTATTTCGATAAATTTGCGTATTATAGCTACGTTTATTGTAAATTTTATAGCACCTGACAGAACTTTTTTTCTTTTTATACGACGAATAAATTAACAAATAACGTACCGAACGAACCGAAAATAGAAACAATTAATTCGAATTAATTAAATTTTTATTTGCTACACTTATTTATATTATTTCGACAAATTTGCGCATTATAGTTACGTTTATTATAAGTTTTATAGCATTTAACGTAAGTTTTAACGCAAATTTTAACGCAAGTTTTGACATAAGTCCCGACGCAAATTTTCTTTTTTTTCGTACAATAAACAAACCGACGAACAAGCCGATAAATTTATATAACTACGTTTTTTAACGCTTATAAAGCTTATAAAGCCCGTAAATTTTTTGCTTTTCATATAATGAATAATGTTTCAGGGTTATAAGGTCTATGTCACGTGACAGACTTCGGGCTTCTGTTGATCATGTACATATATTTATTTTTTCTGCGTTCTACTTAGCCAAGCAAAAGGCAGGCATCAAGCTTCGAAAATCGAAAACCACCACTATAAACACAGTTCTATTTATTAGCCTTACTACCTTATCGTAACATAGCTTATTTAAATGCCTTTATCTAAATTAAATATTTGCTTTCGTTACCGGCCTCCGGCGAAAAAAACTTATCCCGAAAAAAGCTTTTAGCTTCTGGCTTTTTTTTTTAACCGTTAAGTTTTAATAAAAAAACTTTATATTAAAAATACTACTTAATTAGTTAATTCTGCCTAGCGGTGTTTTTTTTTTTTTTAATTAATTAGCTCCTCCGGACAGGCTTTTTTTTTAATTTCGGAATAAAATAATCTAGACTTTTAGCAATAACGATATAAAAACTAGCAGTTACATTAATAATACACTTTTGTAAATATTAACGAAATTTAAGCTCGGTATATAGTTAACCCCGAAAACTATAGCGAATTAATAATCGTTATTAACGTATAAGTTTCGCTACTTTTAAATATATATTGCTATAAAAAAAATTATTAAATATATAACTTATACGTAATAATAAAAAGCGGCTAATTAATTTTTATATAAAATAACGATTATAAATTATATAAAATAAATCGTTTTTAAAATATTAAAAAATTTAAAACGTATAAATTAACGGATTGTTTATTATAAATTAACAAAAAAAATTTAAACTAAAAAAAAAAGTATTATAAACGTTAGTCGGAAAAAAGCGGTAAAAATCGTAAATGTTTAAACTATTTTAACAAAAAAACCTAGCTAACTTTTAGTTTTAGTAGTTAATTTAAAAAAAATCGAAAATTAAAAGTTCATTTAATATATATAAAAATATTTTCGCTAAAATAATTTAAAGTCGGTATTTTCGAATAATTAGTGAAATTATTTTTAAATCGCTGTAAGTTTTGCGTTTAATTATAAAACTAATTAGCGTTATTTTAAAACAATCTATTAATTATTTCGACGATTATTTTTTAAATATATTAATTTGTTTGAAAATTATATCGTTTAATAAAAACATAAAACTTTTTTTAAAAATTAGTTATACGAAAAAAAAATCGACGCTAACAGCTTTTATTTAACGATAAAAAAATCTATTTTTAATTAAAATCGTTTAATTAGTTTTTACGAAAAATATAAAAAAAATCTACTTATTTTTAAAAAAGCTTTTAATAGTTTCGATTTTTTAATTGCAAATTTATAAACTTTTATAAAAATTATAACGCCGATAATAAAAACGTTAAATTATAATTTCGAATAAAATATGCTTTATATAGTAATAAACGCGAATAAATTTATTATTAAAAATAAGCTAATATTTAAAAATAACATTTTTATTAGCAAAAAAAAATTAACGAATATAAAATTTGGCTTTAATTTTAAATATAAACTAATTAGTTTAAAATTTAGTACGCCGGCTTTTAGTTTTTAATACGTATTTAAAAAAAAAACCGTTTTCCCGAATTTATTTTAGTTTTTTTATTTTTATTTTAATAGTTATTATATAAAAAACTAGTTAAATTTTATAAAAAGTTTATTTTAAAAATACTATGCGCTAAAAAATGTTTTAATTAGTAAATTGCTTTATTAAATTATAAATAGTACAATTAAAAAATAATAAAAAATGCTTTAAAAAAAATAAAAACGTAAAAAAACGCGGAAAAAAAGCTTATTAAAAAGTTTCGGATTTTCGATTTAATATAATTTAAAATTTTAAAAAATAAACTACAAAAACTTAAAACAAGTTATTTATTTTTACAAAATTTTAAAAATATCGCTAATTACGTTATAAATTATTAAATTTTAATAAATAAGTTGAAAATAAATAATATTAATACTAAAAATATTAAATAATATATTAAAAATTATAGCTTTTTTAACAAGCTAAAAAGGTTTATTATATAAAAAATTATAAAAAATAATAAAAAACAATTTTGAAATTATTTAATTTTATTATATAATTAAGCTTAAACTACGGTTTAAATTTAAGCAAAAAATAATATTAAAATAAAAGCTTACTAAAATTAGTTTAAAAAAAACTTAAAAAAACAATTTTATAATTAGAAATTTATTAAAAAAAAAAAACAATAAGCACTGAAAAACTAAATATAACATTTATAAAAAACGGCTATAAAAATAATAATAAGTTTAATAAAATAATCGACGCGTTTATATAAATAACTATTTATATATAAAAAAATATTTAACGTTAAAATATTCGGAATAATTAGTTATAGATTGTTAATATAAATATTATAATAAGTTTTAAATTATTAAAAAATTTATATAATTTAAAGTAAAAAAATATTTTTAATTATTATTTTTGCAAAATATTTGGTTATATTATAAAAAAATGTTTAAATTTTTATAATTTTATTTAAGCTGACGTAATAAAATACGATTTTAAACAAAAAGCGTCTTTTTTAAAAAAAATTGTTTTTATTTTTGTTAATATTTTAAATTATAATTTTAAAAAATGTTTATAAAAACGTTTAAAATTAAAGTTTTTTTATTTTTTTTTTTATATATTATTAAATTAATAAAAATTATATAAATAATAATTTTATTATTAAAAAAGCTTAGTATAAAATTAATAAAATAAATAAAAGAAAACTTTTTGCAGTATTAAATATAAGATAAAATATAAAAAAACTATATAAATTAATGTCGATTGTAAAAAATTAAAACGATATTTTAAAAATTATTTTATTAAATATTTTAAATATCGTTAATAAATATAAAAATATATATTATTTTTTTTAAAAAATCGCTAAATTAAAATTTTAAAACGTTATATTTATTAATATAATTTTATATGTATTTGCCGAAAAATATTTTAAAATTAAAAAACTTTTGATTTTTTTGTTATAAAGCGAGCAGTTTTTAATAAAAACGAATTTTTAACGAAAAAAAAAGTAACAAAAAGCGGAAAAGTAAAAGTTTTAAAAAGGAAAACTAATAACGCGAAGTTTAAATTTTATTAAATATTAACTTTTAATAAATTCGAAAATTTAAAAAAAAAAAAAAAAAAAAAACGCAGTAAATGTTTAATATATTAAAAACGAAAACTAATTAAAAAAAGCTAAATATAATAATAATAAAAAAAAACTAAAAACAGTTTACGACATTAAAAACAAAAATTAATTAAAAAAAGCTAAAATTAGCAAAAGCGAAAAATAATTAGCTAAAGCTTATAATAATTAAAAATAAAAGGCTAATAAAAATTATAGATTTATAAACCGTTTTTAAAAACAAAATCTGTACGTAATTTAATAAAAAATTAGATTAAATTTAAATACTTTTTTAAAATATGTTCTAGCGTTACAAAAGTTTTTTTTTAAACTAATTAGCGAAACGTTTAAACTAGTTACCGATTTAATAAACAAATTTTCGGTTATCTGTTTTTTAAATTTAGCAAAAGTTATTAATAAAATAAAAAATAATATTACGGTAATTAATATTAATATAATATTAAATTTAAACATTTTGCAAAAGCTAATTAATGTTATAAATACGGGCTAAACTCGAAATTATATTATTATAATAAATTATATACGACCGTTATTTAAAATTATTATTAAACTAGGCGATAAAAAAGGAAAAAAGCTATTAATTGCTATAATCGATTTAAAAGTATAATTATTAATAATTGTAAAGTTTTACGTAACGAAAAATCGTTTATTTATGCAGCTTACGAATATATATTTTTAATTTTTCCAGAAAAGCTTAAATAACTAAATCCCATTTATTAGCGAAACTTTTAAATATTAAATTTAAATTATTAGTTATTTAGTTATTATATCAATTTATATTACGTTAAATAAAACCATTAATAAGCTTTTTTTATTAAAAATAAACTTTTTTATTATAATAAAGCTATTATTTATATATAAAAACGGGTATATTTTTGCATAAATAATTATAAATAATATAAAAGTTTAAGTTTTATTTTAGCTTTTAAAAAATAAAACTGCACAAGATTATAAAATTAATAATACGCAATTTAAAAGCGAAAAAAAATAGAGCTCGTTAATAATAACGGTCTAATTAACAGGATTTTAAAACTATATAGTATAAAAACGTTTAAATGTAATATTATATTAAATATAGCCGAGTTAAATTTTTTAAAATTTAGTTCGAAAAATTATTTTATTACTATTATTTCGGATAAAAATTTTAATAATATATATAAAAAGCTAAAAAACTAAACGGAAAATAAAAAGCGAAAACATTTCGATATTATAACTATATATAAATTAAAAATTAAAAAAGTTGTTTTTATAAATATAGCTAGCTTGTAAAAATTTATATTTTTAAAGTTAATTTATTAAAAAATCGAAATATTAAAAAAAGCTATATTTATATTTAAAACTTTTAAATTATTACGACGTAACGGGGTTTATAAAAATATATACCTAAAATTTTCGGTTATTTTATAAAAAGCGAAGTTTATTAAAATAAAGCTTAAAAATATTAAATTAACTAAAAAAAAAAATAGCTATATTTACGGAAATTTTATACCGACGTAAAGCTGTTTTTAAATAAAATATTAAAAATATCGGCAGAATTTATAAAAAAATTGCTTTACTGTATAAAATTAAAATAATCTTGTATAAAATATAGTAAATTAAAAATATATTAATTTTTAAAGCATTATAGCTACGAGTAAATAAAGTTTTGCATATAAAAAATAGTATTAAAATTTTCGAAAAAAGTTATAAGACGTATAAAAACGTATAGTTTATTATAAAAAAAAAAAAAAAAAATATCCGGTTAATTAATTTAATAACGAAAACTAACGAGGTAATAATTAAAAATGCGAATTTATTTAAAAATTGCAAATCGTTTTCCCGGCTATTTGTTATATATAAAATTTTAATAATAGTAAATTTTTTATTTAAATACGACTAATTTATTTTAAATAAGTTTAATCGTAATTTTATAATATTTATTATAGTTTTAAAGTTATTTAAAATAATAATAATTTTTTAAAAAAGGACAAATTTAATAACGTACTTTTTTAAAATAGTTAGCCGTATTTTATATAATTTAATATTTTATATTGTAAATTATTTTTTTAATAATATCGGAATTATAAAACTAAAAACTTGCTATAATAATTAAAAAGTTGCTTTAAGTATACGTAGATTTATTTTTAAATATTTAAAAAAATTTAATGCTACGTTATTAACGTTTAAATTAACTAAAGTAATTATTAGTGCTAAAAAATTTAAATAGTATAAAAAATTAGTTAAAATTATAAAATATATTTATAAATCGAATAAACGCAAACTAAAAAAAGCTTAAGTAATTAAAATTTAAAAATAGACTAAGTTTTTTTTTATTAAAAATATAAAAAAATATTCAAAAGTAATTATTTACTATCGAATATAAATACCGTATTATTTTTTAATTTTATAATTTTTAAATAACGCATCTCCCACTTGGATAAAACACCCAATTGAATGGGCCACTTTTCTAAACCTTCGTATGCACATAACAAAATCCCTTATCTTTCTATTCACAACAATGGCTAAGCTTTATAAAAAAGCCAACATATAGCTTGCCCTACGGGCTCGTAAAAATAACCTTTGTTTATTTTTCCGACACGTTGTTAAACTATATAACGTACTTCGTATAATTTTTATTTAACGAACAAACAGTTTTATATTATTTACCGAAATATAATTATTAAAGTTTAAATTAATTTAATCCGAAAAAAATTTAATCGTACGATATATTATTAATTTAATTAATTAATTGTTTTTATTTAAATATAGCGCGGTTAAAAATATAGTTAATCGGTTATTTAAACTAC
The DNA here is from genome assembly GCA_025201745.1 of Xylariaceae sp. FL1651. Classification (NCBI taxonomy): domain Eukaryota; kingdom Fungi; phylum Ascomycota; class Sordariomycetes; order Xylariales; family Xylariaceae; species Xylariaceae sp. FL1651. The sequence continues at coordinate 14,243 of MU624324.1, read as the reverse complement.
GCGAAAAACGGTTTGTAAAAAAAATTAAACTTTAAACTTTTTACAAAAATAACTAGATTTTAAAACCCGATTTAATTGCTAAATCGATTATTAACGAGTTTTAAACAAAAATTCGATCGAATATTACGTTTAGTTCGTTTTTGTACGAAAAATAATTATAAATAATAAAATTTAAAAAAAAAATATTTATAATTTCGATAAAACTAAGTTTGCAATAAATAAAATTACGTCCGATTTTGTTATAATTATATTTAATTATATACGAAAATTAAAAACTTTATAGCTAAATAATTTAAATTAATTTACGGTTATTTAAATTATATTATTATACGGCTATATTATTTTATTTTATATTATTTTAATAAAACAAAACTATTTATTATATTAATATAAAAATACCGAATTATCTAATAATTAAAAAGTTAAAACTATAAAAAATAGTTAAACGATAAATAAACGAAGCTTAAATTAAATTAAACATTTTAACAATTATATAAAACGTCGTACGAAAAAAAAATATCGTTTATTTATTTTCGATAGCTATAAAAACTATTATTTAACTAAATTTAAACTATATTGCAAAAATTATAATATTATTATTTTTTATATATTTTTGCATTTTTTTTATAAGCTTTAGCTTTTCGATATTAAATGTTTTAATATTTTAAAACGATCGTATAACAAATATATTAAATATTTAATGTAGGCGTATATTATATATATTAAAAAAGAAAATTTTTCTAACTGCGTTTTTTTACGCGTTTAACGCATTAATAATTTTTAATAACGAACGAAAAATTTTTCAAAAAGCAAAATTAAAACCGTACGACTTGAAATATATAATTTTTTAACTAAATTATCGTTTAATTATTTTATAAATCGAATTTTTATTTTTTATTTAATAATAAACTATTTCGAATAATTTAACCGAAGCTAATTTGCTATTTTAATATATTAAAAAAAATTATACGATATAAAATTAGCTTTTTAACATTTATTATAAAAGTTATAAACTAAATAACGCGTAATATAATTAACGTTATATATTATTTTACGTTATTAAAAAAAAAAGTCGTAATATTTTGCAAAATAAATTATAAACTTAATTAACGTCGTTATATAAAATAAACCCGATTATAAAATAAAAAATTTATAAATATTTAAAAACGTAATTAAGTAAAAAAACCTAAAAAATTGTTAAAATAATTATTATACAAAAAAAAAAAAAAACTCGCGCCCGGCGTTATAAAACTTACGGTAAACTTAGCTATAATACGCGAATTTATTAAAATAATATAAAAACGTTTAATAAATTAAAATTTAATTAGTTTAAATTAATCGGATATATTATTATTAAATTATTTATAAATGTATATACGAAGGTTTAGAAAGTGTCCTATTTAATTAGGTGTTTTATCTAAGTGGGAGATGCGTTAATTTTTTTAAAAAAAAGTATAGTATTTTATTTCGGAAAAAATTAAAAAAATGCCGTTAAAACTATTAGAAAATTATTTATTTTTGTACTTTTGTTTATATTTTTATTTTATAAAAAAAAACAGGCGAAATTGTTTTTAAAATAAATGTTTTGTTAATAAAATAAAAAGCTAAGTTAATATAAAAAGTAAGCAAAAATTTAAAATTTGCTAAATTTAAATTTAGTATTTAGAAAAAAGTAAAACTAAATTATAATATTACGAAAGCTAAATATTTAATTATTGTAAAATTTTTTCGAAAAATAAAAATTTTTTTATATAAAGTTTATTTTATTTTAAAAATAAACGCAAAAGTGTTTATATTTTAATTAAATAACAATTTTATAAGCTTTTTAAAAATAAGCTTAACTAAATAAGTAGTTTATATTAAAATATTTAATGTCGAAAAAAAATATTTTTTTTAAAAAAAAAACGTAGTTATTAACGCTTTATTTTATAAGTTAAAAAGCTTTTTTAATATTATAAATAATTAATAAGAAAATAATATAAATAATTTTATTAATTTTTAAATAAAAGTATTATTTTATTTTAGTAATAAAAGTATAAATACGGATTTAAAGGAAAAAGCTTTTATATAAATTTTTTTTATAAAAAGCATTTTAAATATTATAGTTTTATATTTTTTAACGAAATAAACTAATAAATTTTAAAAAATTGCAAAATATTTTGCTAGTTTATAAATTTTAAAAAAATTATTAGCTACTTTTTAGCAAAAACGGAAGCGTTTTAAAAATAAATGCTTTAAATTTTATATATAAAATAAAATTTTTTAAAAAAAAGTTAATAAAAAATACGTTACGTAAAAAATAATAAATATTTTTAATTAATAAAATCTGTTTATTAATAAAAATTATATATAATTAAGCTATTAAAAAAGTTTTTACGTATTATTAACTTTTATAGCTTTATTAATAAGAAAAAATATATAATAATGTTATAAAAACTGTTATTTTTTATATATTTTGCTAAAAAGCATCGTTTAAAAAATATTATAATTTAGCTTTTTTATTTAAAATATTTAATATTTTAGCAATTTAAGTTTTAAATATATAGTTTATATTTATATAAAAAAGCAAAATAGTAATTATTAAAACTAAAAAAAACATAACTAGTTATTTCAAAAAAAAAGCGATTAAAAAAGCAAATTTATATATAGTTATAAAATTTATTAAAAATAAAATTATTTATTAATATAAAATATTATTACGAATTAAATATAATAAAAGATCGGAAAATAAAAAAATGGGTTTTAAAGCTGTAAAAATATTTAAAATAAAAGTTAATATTAATTTTATATATAACTTATAGCGTTAAAAAGTAATAAAAACTAGTTATATTTTTATTAAAAATAGTTTTATAAAAGTTATTAATAAAGTAAAAAAAAACTAGTTTAATTTATTATTTTAAATAATATAAATAAATAAAACTTTAATACGTATATATAGCGCGATTTTTTATAAAACTTTATACGAAAAAAAAATAATAATGCCGATTAAAACGTTTATTTTTTTATAGCGTATTATTAATTAAAATTTAGTTAAAATTAAAAAAGATTTTATTTTAGCTTGTTTTAAAATATTTAAAAGGCGACTTAAAAATATTAGTAAAATTGTCGAAAAAGTAGCTTAAATATATCGGAAGGCTGTAAATAAATTTAATTAAAAGTTTGCTTATAAGCTCCGATCGTTATTTTTAAAAGTCGACGACCTAGTTTTATTTTACGATATTTTTAAATTTATTAATATATTTTTAGTTATAAAACTATAATATAAATAAACTGGTTTATATAAAATTAATAAAATATTTCGATTAACTGTTTATAAAATTATTAAACTAAATAAAATAAAGCTTTAAAAAATTTATTTTTTATATAAATTAAAAAAATTTGTATAAAATAATATTAAATATTAAACGTTTGCTAAAAATTATAAAATTAAAAAAACTGATAAAATTTTGTTTTAAAAAATAAAAAAAAATAGTTTTAACTAGTCGGATTAAAAATTTACTAAAGTTTTAAACATTTTAAATTTATACTTAAATTTAAAAAATAAAGTATAAGCTATATAAAATAAAATAAAAATAGCAGTAGTAAGTAATTAAACTTCGAAAACGACCGTAAAAGTTCGAATTTTTTTTTTTTTTTTTAAAAAAAAGCAAATATACAGTCGTCGAAAACTAGTTTAATTAAAATTATTTTTTTATTTTTTAAATGTATAAATAACGTTTTATAATTTCGTTTTTTTTTATATTTTATTAGTATAAGTTTTAAATAAATAAATATTATTATTAAATTATTTTATATATTATTTAAAATTAAGTTATTTTTTATTTAAATTAAACGTATCGTAATCGGCATTTTATTAGCTAAAACTTTCACTTTATTTTTTTTTTTTAAATTTTTATTATTATATTATATGCTAAAATATTTTACGACTTTTTTTTTATAAACGGTTATACGCTATTAATAACTTTATATAGTAAATTTTATAGTAAATTTTTATAATATTTAAATTTATATCTGAAACGAAAAGCGGGTCTTTTATATTTAAAGCTTAAAAAAAATTATATATATTATTTTTACGTTTATTTAAATTAAAACAATAATTTAAAGCTATAATAATTGCGGCATAATTTCTATATATTAAATAAAAAGCGTCGAAAATCGAGCAATATTTAAAAAACGGCTATATATTAAGCTTAGTTTTATTTTTAAAGTTTATAAATCGTTTTTTATAAATGCAATAAAAAACTTTATTATTAACGCTATATATTTATATAAATAATTTAATAAAAGTATAAAAATTTAAACTAAAACGATTTATATATAAGCTAAAAAAAGCTCCGCTAATTAATTTAATATATATTAGTTAATTTTTTCGATTTTTAGCTAAGTATATTTTATTATATATTATTGTTTAAACTTAGCTTTCGAAAAAAAAAAAAAACGAAAATTCGTAATTTCTTATTATAAATATCGCTTTGCACTAATATTTTTAATTAAATAAACTGAAACAAATTATAATATTTATAATAAGTTAACTATTATTTAAAAATGTAAAAGCAAAAAAAGTTTACTTATTTTACGTAATTTAGCGCTAATAAAATTTTTTTGCAAGTTATTATACAAAAACAAATAATTTTAAAAATTTTTAATATTTTCGAAGTTATACGTATATAAATTAAACCGCGATTAAGTTTAGTTAAAATAAAAATTTAAAAATATATTTTAACTTTTAACATTTATTATATTTTTGTAACTAGTTATAGTATTTTTAATAGATTTTTTATTTTATTTGTTTATTTTAAAATTTTAAGTTTAAAAATTTTTAAAAATATCGATAACGTTAAATTTAAATTTAAAGCTAACGAAAAATATTTTTGCTAATAAATAAATAGGCGAGAAATATAGATTTGCTAAAAAACAAAGAAAGCTTAAAAATAAAATAAGAATAGTTTAATAAATCGACTTAATTTAAATTAAAACTTCGAAAATTTAAAACCGAAAAGACTGTTTTAATCGGTATTTATTTAATTATTTAAAAGTTTTGTAAATAATTTTTTTAATAAATAAAACATTTTAAATAAAAATAATCAAACTAAAATAAATAAAAATAATAAAACTAAAATAAATAAAAATAAATAGTTAAAAAAAAAAAAATCGAAAGTTTTAAAAAAAAAATAAAATCTTTTTAAAAAAACAAAAAAACTAAAAAAAAGCGTTATAAATTACTAATATAAATAATAATATAAAGTCTGCTTTTACCGTTTAATTAAATTAGTAAATATATTAATTTTAAGCTTATTTTTTATATTTTATAAATAAATTTTTTTATAATTAGCTATTATATTAACATTTTTTATATTAATAAGTTATAATGTTTAAACTTTTTTAAAAAATTACTAGTAGCTTAATTAAAATATTACTTATTTAATATAGTATTTTTAACGCCTTTTATTCGTTTTTTATTATTTTTAATTACTATAAGTTTTATTAAACGTAAACTTAATATTAAATATAAGCATAAATAAACTAAAATCCTATAGTTTAATTTTAATAATGTATTTAAAAATTAAAAAATTAAAATAGTTATTATAAATTAAATAATAAAACTATTTAATTAAATCTACAATAACAAAAAATAAAATAATAATAATATAGCTAGTAATATATATTAAATACTTTTTTTGCATACTATTTTCTATAATACTATTATAAATAATAAAGCGAAAAAATAAACATTAGCTAGCTAAAGTACGAAAAAAACTTTACAACTATTAAATATATTAAAGCTTTAATAAATAAAAATATTCGGCTAAAAAATAGTAAAAAGCTTTTAGCGCTAATATAGTTAAAAATAGCTTAACGATAATTATATTAATTTTTATATAATTATAACTATATTTTTTTATAAATAAACAAAATAACCGTTTATAAATTAAAGCTTAACCCGGGATAACTTTTAAAAGCGCATTTTTAAATTTTATTATAAAATTATTTTAAATAGCAATTAAAAAAAAAAAAGCCCGAATTTATATTATAATAATTAATATATAGACGATTTTTAATAACTAAAACGTATTTTATTATTAGTTTTTTTGCTTATATAATTTTGTAAAACGCAAAATATATTTTATAAATATAATTAAAAACAATAAATTAATATAAATATTTAAAATAGCAAAATTATTATAAACTGTTTATTAAATAATAAAACTAAAAATAGTAAATGTATATTATATAATCGACGTTTTTAAACAAATAAATAGTTCAAGTTATAGTTAGTAAACTATATTTTACGTTTTTTTAATTAGTTATTAATTTTAAATATTTAATAAATTACGTTTTAATGTTATTAAAAATATTTTTACAAATTTAATTGAAAAATAAATAACGGCTATAAAAAATTTCGCTAATTTAAAGTTCATAATAACCTTTAAAACCTAATTATTAAATTTTAAGTTTAAAAGTTTAAAATTGCATAAACGTAAAAAAACGATTAATATAAAATATAAATATAAACAAAAAATTACAATTAAATAAATATTTAATATTAGCAAATAACTAATTAAAATTAAAAAGGGTTAAAAACGTACATAGCAAATTTATATTTTTTAAATAATTATACCGTACCGATAAACAAAAAACAAGTATAAAAAGTTTATATTTAAACTACAATTATAATATTTTAAAAATTAAAAAAGTTAACTTAATTTTAATCGAAAAATAACCGCTGTTAAAAATGCTAATATTATTTATTTAATAAATAATAAAAAGCAATATTAATTATTAATATAAAAACAGGGAAAAAAAAAAGCTAAACAAGTTTAAAAAGCTATAAAAAAAGCAAAAAAAAAATAGTAAAAAAACAAAAAGTTTTAACTTTAGCTAAATTAAAAATTAAAATAATGCCGCTTTATAATTTTCGAAAAAAAAAAATATAAAATTAGAAAAAAACGAAATATAAACTACGCAATAAATAAAAATATATCGCGATATATAAGGTCGTTTATATCGCAATATAAAAACGACTATTTTAAAGTTATAAAGTTTATATTACGTAATAAACTTCGGGCTTTTATTAATTATATATATATATTTATTTTTTTTGCGTTTTATTTAGCTAAACAAAAAGCAAATATTAAACTTCGAAAATCGAAAACTACTATTATAAATACAGTTTTATTTATTAGCTTTATTACCTTATTATAATATAGTTTATTTAAATGCTTTTATTTAAATTAAATATTTGCTTTCGTCACCGGCCTTCAGCGAAGAAAACTTATCCCGAAAGAAGCTTTTAGCTTCTGGCTCCCTTTTTTAACCGCCAGGTCTTAATAGGAGGACTCTGTATTAAGGATACCACTTAATCAGCGGGTTCCGCCCAGCGGTGTTCTTTTCCCTTGATCAATAATTATTCGTTTTATATAGGTTTATTGGTTTGTTTATCGGTTTGTTTGTCAGGTTATTTATTAGTTTGTTCGTTGTACGAAAAGAAAAAAGACTTGCGTTAAATACTATAAAACTTGTAGTAAACGTAGCTATAATTCGCGAATTTGTAAAAATAGTATAAACAGGTTTAGCGAATAAAAATTTAACTAATTTAAATTAATTAAATATATTATTATTAGATTATTTACGAATATACGTACAAAGGTTTAAAAAGTGGCCTATTTAAATGGAAAATGCGTTATAATATAATATTATATATGCGAAAAAAATTATTTTTATAATTAAAATTTTTTATTTAGTTTTTAATATTATACATAAAATAAAAAGTTATAATATTTATATTTTTCGATTTAATTATCAAATAATAAAATATTAATAATATAATAAATAAATAAAAATCGTCGTTAAATTTACGAACCTTTATTTAATTAACGTATAAAAACGATTTAAAAAAATAAATTATTTAAATAACGCCCTTTTTTTTGAAAAAAAAAAAAAAAAAAAAAAGCGGTAAAAATAATAATATTTAACTATTTTTAAATTTAATATATAATTTAAAGTATAATTTATTATAATTTTTATAAAACTATAATATATAGTTACTTTATAAATTAATAACTTATCTTTTACTTAAATAAAATACTTAATTAAATAGGCTACTTTTTAAACTTTTGTACGTATATTCGCAAATAATTTAATAATAATATATCCGATTAATTTAAACTAGTTAAATTTTTATTCGCTAGACCCGTTTATACTATTTATACAAATTTGCGTATTATAATTACGTTTGCTGCAAGTTTTATAGCACCTGACGCAAGTTTTTTTTTTTTTTCGTACGACGAACGAACCAACGAATAACCTAACGAACGAGCCGACGAACGAACCGATAATAAAATAAACGTAATTATAAAACGAATAATTGTTTATTATATAAAAAGTAAAAGATTTACGGGCTTCGAAAGACGTAGTTATGTAGGTTTGTCGGCTCGTTCGTCGGTTTATTTATCGTACGAAAGGAAAAAGACTTGCGTCGGGATTTGCGTCGGGACTTGCGTCGAAATTTACGTCGGGTATTATAAAACTTGCAGCAAACGTAGTTATAATACGCAAATTTGTCGGAATAGTATAAATAAGTTTAGCAAATAAGAATTTAATTAATTCGAATTAATTGTTTATATTTTTGGTTTGTTCGTCGGGTTATTCGTTGGTTCGTTCGTCGTACGAAAAAAAAAAAGATTCGCGTCGGGTGCTATAAAACTTGCAGTAAACGTAGTTATAATACGCGAATTTGTCGAAATAGTATAAACAGGTTTAGCGAATAAAAATTTAACTAGTTTAAATTAATCAGATATGTTGTTGTTAAATTATTTGCAAATATATATACAAAGGTTTAAAAAGTGGCTTATTTAATTAAGTGTTGTATTTAAGTAAAAGATGGGTTATATAAATTAATATCTAATTTACCGTAATAAATCGTAAATTTTTCGTTTTTTTATTTATTATATTTAATAGTCTTTAATCAGTATTTAAGTCGGGTTTTGCTAAATACCCAACAACTAACTCTAGTCGGGTACCCGCCCGGGTCCCCGCCCGAATAGAGTCTCGGGTAGTAGCCGAGTACCCATGGGCCGGGTATTGCCCAACCCTAGCCGGTATTGCTAGAAATCTGGCATCGAGTTCAGGCCGACTTACTTGCTGACGATGTTCCTTAAGACCGCATCCTGGAGGGAGGTCTAATCCAGGTAGGGGAAATATGGCGGCGTCATATGTCTTCTTTCTGGGACAGCTGTCATATTCAGCCTCTCCCTGACTGGACGTACGATCTATCTATGGATCGAGCAACAATTCCGCTCATGAGGCGGAAGCCCGCAACCAAGCTCTCGTTCTCCCAAGGTGGCAACATGTGTGGCGATAGCGAGCCACCAGATATGGACGAATTAGAGGACTCAGAAGAATCACACGAATGGCCTTCCAATACCAAGAAATATGAAGTACTGGCTTCTTCAGTGGATGAATTTTTTCTTCAAACCGCAACAACGTATCAGCAGCCCCAGGAGACATTCAAGTAGAATCAAACATCCGCGGCCAAAACCGAATGGCTCAGCATCGTCCGTCAACGTTTCGCATCTTGACTAGTATTATGTGGAAGTATCACGAGCTAGTCTTTAGGGACAACTCCAGCAACCCGACTGACAATATGTTTTGGGAGACTCTATATATCGGTGCACTTGACAAATTGTGGAGGATCGTCGACCAGCGTGCGTTGCAACTGCGTTTTGGATGAGTTTTAGACTACATCAAGACAGGCTCTCTCTCTCCAGAGGCACAGCGTGCCAAAGAAATCTTGCAACAGGCACTGGTTGATATATTGGCGCGTTCATAACACCCGTACACTTACGATACTAGGCTCTCGACAGCTACACACTTAAACCCAGACCTATGTACCCATTGGACAGGAGAGTTCCTATCTGTGAGCGGTGCTCTACCAGAAGTAAAGCCAGGTATACAAAATTGTATGCAAGGTTTTGGTATTCGCGGATTCTGCAGTACATTCGGGATCCTGATCGCGCTGCTCTGGGAAGAAACGGCTTCTATATGTCATCCAGATATGGCCGCCGACGATGATCGACAGGTGGTTCCGTCTGGAGATGAAGATCACCGTGAACCGATATCGACACTGCAGTCATTCCGTCCCTTGTATCTGCATTATCCACGGATCATGTTGACTCGGACGAAAGGGTTGTACATGGAAGCCCTGATGCTCGCGAACAGAAAGGAGGCGATTCGCTGAACAGCAATCCAGAAGAAGAGCTTATCACAGCCCGGCGCCTACCTCATTCAGTGCCTACATTTATATCTGGATTGCCGTGTGCGACTTCACCACCATCGCCTTCCTCGTCACCTAAGTCACCACCCCCATATTCACCTCTACAACATCACAGCCGCATTTGGCATGCAAAGGAAGACGAGTACCTGAGATACCTTTTGGAATGCGACATCACATGGTCCCAAAGGCATACCAAATTTCAAGGGAGGTTTGGCACTCATCGTTCAATGACAAGCCTCAAGAAGAGGTGTAAAAAACACGTTCAGAAAGACTGTCCTTCCTTCTTATCGCGAATGCAAAAAGACTGGACCTCCGACGAGATACAATGCTTACGAAGTCTTCTTGAGACTGAAAGAAGTTGGGATGACCTGGCCACAAAACTTGAGAAGTTCAACATTGGTCGAACCATAGGGGCTATGAAATTGAAGGCACAAATCCGCAAAATGGATACGTCCAGATTCAACAACGAACCGTTGACAGCAGAGCAAGAGGATTACCTCAAAGTTCTGAAGTCTCAAGGGATTCCCTATAAAGAGTGGACTGAGTCCTTTCGAGGAAGATTTTGCTTCCAGCGAACTGAGGCTGCCCTCAGGGCAAGGCACATTGCATTGGGTGTGGATACCGACACTTCAAATACGGCCCACTGGACTGACGACGAGTTAAATTTTGTTAGGGAACTCATGCCTCTGAATCTGCGAAAGGTTCTGGAAAGAATTCGGAGCCGAACGTGGCCAATTTTCGATCAATAGAAAATATCAGATCAAGAAGGAATCCCCGATTCATGGCGAACCATCCGGCACAGGGAAACAGCAGTGGTGGGAGAGTGATGAAGACAAATTCATTTTGGAATGGTCTGGTCGACTGGTGGATCTCTTTCCCGCCTTTTCCCAAAAATTTGGGACCCATCGTACTAAAACGGCTCTGGTCAATAGATATTATATGGGGCGGATGAGGAAGGGACAATCGGTAATATAGTGTAAATAATATGGATCAAATCACAGGCAATTGCTCTCTCGCTCCAGGATCCCGTTTTAAAACATCCTACATTCTAAGACAAGCTTCAGTATTAGTCAAGTGTTCTAAAAGAAACACCTCATACCTCGGCGTCAGACCGTTTTATTTACTTAGCCTCAAATCACCTGTGGTATCATGGATGTGAAACTCGTCTTCTTAGAGGTCATGAATGCTGATGTCACGCTCAAGACAGCCCTTGAAACCACGTCCGTGCCCCGATCAGGTCGCCATTGTTCTGCATAGCAACGCCGTTCCCACCCCGACGTCGGCAATATATATCAAAGGTCCCTGGTATCCAAAAGCTTGTTCCGTCGTCAAAATTCCATATAATAATCGTTATCGACCAACTCCTATTCTGGCAGGGTAGCCGCACAAGAGGAACAACTCGGGCTACGATTGTTCGAATGGCCATGAAGCAATAAAGGGTCACGTGAGTTGTTACGACTGTATCGTAGATGTTTGAAGTTCTGCCACTGCCGCAGCTTAGATCATGTTAAAAAGCCGCGCACTTACTCCTCGAAAGTCTTCTTAGTAAGGAAGGACTTCTCCGTACGTAGAGATATGTGGTTTTCTCTTGTTGCGAGTGTAGTGTTGTCGCCGTCTATGCACTGTTGCGGCCAGCACCCATCACAAGGAGTACGGCCGAGACATTTGTGAGATTGCTGTACGGTTTCCTCTCAGTCAATTTGGCCTACACAAAATAAGGGAAGTAAAAGCTTTCTTTCTACTTAGATTTGTTCTGTGTTCACTCCGGCATAGCTGAGGTCAGTGCCAGCAGGCGCTGTCTTCGGGACCGAATTTTCGACTATGCTTTGCCGATGTGAAAAGCGGGAGCGCACGAACGTATGAGCAAGACTGGATCTAGTAAGAAGACTGCTTATTCCTAGATCTACGAACGAAGGGAGCAGTGCTTTATAGGCAGCAGTGCTCCTGTACACATAGTCTAACTATGATATGATCTTGCGCAGAAGTGCGAGCGCGGAGATGAGAGCTCAGAAACGAGGCTGCAACGCGCTAAGCAGGCATGTAGAACGTAGCACAGGCATACGGAACACTGCAGCCTGGTTTTTGTGCGACAGCCGACAAGCTGCTCTTATGACATCGCGAAAGTGCGGATGAATTTCGCAAGCTTCTCTGCACCCTCAAGAGGAACAGAGTTGTAGTTACTTGCGCGAATTCCACCAAGAGAACGATGCCCCTTTAACCCAGTCAGTCCTTGGGCAAGACCCCCCTCCAGAAAGGCTCTCTCTGCGGCATCGATATCATCACCCTTGGTAACTCTGAAACAAATATTGATACGCGACCGTACTGCCTTGTTGGGAATGATCTTGTAAATCTCGGGGAAAGCTTCAATAGCATTGTAGATAAGTTGGGCCTTTTTGTTAGATATAGCTTGTTGTCCTTCAACCTTGTCAGGGTATGTTTGCAGGAACTTTCTAAGAACTTGGCTGATGACGTATATACTAATAATATAATTAGACCTATTTATAAATCATAAATTCGACTGTAATCAGGACTTACTCGAAGATACTCAGCGTGTTATAGAGACTGTTGTTCTTTGCAATAGTCTCGTATTGGAAAATCATAGGTGGAATAGGAAGACCTAGTTGTCTCATGAGACTTGAAGGAGGTTGAGATGTAACAGGCGGTAAAAAGCTTTTCTTGATAACCACAACAGTGATACCAGTTAGGCCGAGGTTCTTTTGGGCGCCAAAGAAGATAGCAGAGAAGTTGTTGATTGGAATCTTTTTTGTCAGGATGTTCGAACTCATATCGGCGACAACAATTGGTCCCTTTCCATCAGGTCCCGGCTGAAGAGACTGGGGAAAGTCAGGAAATTCAACCCCATCAACCGTCTCATTTGCACAAAAGTACACCAAGGCAGAATCTTTGGATAGCTTCCAGGTGCTCTCATCTGGAATGGTGCCAAACTTGCCGCCGTTCGTCTTACGACTGTCTGTCGCAATGTTGACATGCTCTGAGCCAAAAAGCCGCTCGCCTTCAACTGACGCTTTATGTGACCAGCTGCCGGTGATTAAGTAATCGATCTTGAGATCCTTGTCGACGGTCTCCTTGAGTTGCTCGATTGCCTTAGAGTCCGTGGGATCGCACTCAACATCCCCAAGGATGTCTTGCAACTTGCGGGTAACCCAAGCGCCAACGAAGTTGTACACTGTAGCAGCTGCGATATTTTGTGTCAGTCTTTCCTCCTTAGGACAAATAAAGGGCTGAAGGAGCATTGTCTCGGAAGGCCCTCTTGGTAATGCTCCCAAGTCATGACCACGAGGGGAAAGGAGTTGCACTAACCGAACTGTCCTGTGCCGCCGCCTTGCATAAAGAGTATCTCGTAGCTATCTGGGATATCCAGACAAGAGGCCAAATCGGTTTTAGTCTGATTAATTATATCGCTAGCTAGCTGGGAGCGATGAGAGTGCTCGCCGATGCCCAGACCGGTATCATGATAGTTCAAGAGAGCTTTGGCAGCTTCCTCGAGGACGACAGTAGGTAGCAGAGCTGGGCCTGCACCAAAATAAGTAATATCTGATCTAGAGGGCATGATGCCTCTGCAGTATCTGGAATTGAAAGTATTGTCGAGGCTTACGTTTTTTGGATGAATAATGGTCTGTATGTCTGTCAGAAGCATGAAAAAGTTTTGCAGTGTAGAAAGTGGGGTTTATAGAACCCCTCCCTCCGCATCCCTTCCAGTGCCAATTCGGTGTAGTGGGTCAGCGGAAAACAGGGGCCCACATCCCAAATCTATCCCATCGAGGTCGACTGAAAATAGTAGTACACAGGAGCGATTCGGCCAGACGACCCCGCCGGGGGGGGGGGGGGGGGGGGGGGAGGGGCAGGGCAAACGGCATAGGATGATAGGAAACGCAAAGATAATTAAATATTACAAGCGCGGAACCCTGCAAACTTTGGACCGCTAGATGCCGAAAATTCCGAAAAGGGA
>MU624323.1:0-78438 GCA_025201745.1 Xylariaceae sp. FL1651 | reverse complement strand
TTATTACTTGCTCCTAACACCACCTTCTCCCACCCCCCCCCCCCCCCCCCCCCCCCCCCCCCCCCCCCCCCTCTCTCTCTCCCTCTGTTTTTTTTTTTTTTTTTGTGGGGGGGGGGGGGGGGGGGGGGGGGGGAGTATTGATTATTTAGCTGTAAATAACTGCTATTGGTCAAAAATCCAAATGGGAAACTGGAATGGGGAGAGGAACTAGAAGGGCTGAAAGACCTAGAGTGTAGAAGCACAATTTGCACTGTTTGCTTTGTTTATTAACCTTTGGATGGGTGTCCAGAGGCCTCTCGATTATGTCTTAGGTCATTTTCAATATTCTATAGCGCTTCTACTTCAGCCACGAGCGCTTCGATCATTTCATTTGCCTGGGTAGAGGTTGCATTCCTCGAGGGACTGAAGATACCGATGTCTAAGGTATCTTTATGTAGTGCTAATTCGATGTCTACCGTCTCCTATAATGAAATTCAGTATTAGTTCAAGTGAAATGAGAAGTTGCGGCTTATCACTAACCGCGTATGAATGCCTGACTGCATTGGAGGAAAGGCATTTGCTATCTGGAGGAGCAAGATAAGTTGAAATATCAATATTCTTGACTGCCAACGAATCGTTGGTTGATATCTCTTCGATGGTGACCGAGTTGTGCCTGGTTGACAACGTATCATCGGGTCGCGGGAGAAAGTTGACGAATGTATTGACGTGCACCCCCGTCCACTCATGTATTTCGTACAAGCTTGCTGTGGAATATTCTATGTTGCTAATTTCGAGTATGTCTGCATGGATCTCCGACGCTAGGGCACTGATACTCCGGCCTAATGGGTCTTTGACCCTTAATGGAAGAATGTTCAGGGTTGGAAAAGGCACATCTATAACACCAGATAACGCGGAACGGTTGACAAGATAGATACCGAATACACAATCGATATTGCTATCCAGACAACTTTCTCTGCAAAGTAATTTTGCCAAGGCTTTAGAATATGCGGCAAAGAAAAGTGCTTGGATCGATACACCTTGCATAGAGCTCATGAGTCTCAGACTAGCAATATTATCAATGGTATTGCGACGAAATTCGGTGACTCGTTGACCTTGGAAAGCGTATCCTATAGGCTTGCGCATTTTGGACAGTCGTGAACATGGACTTCCGCTGAGATACGATGTCCAGAATGCCTTTCTCTTAGCCTGGATGGACAGTGCAAGGTGTTTCATCACAAATCCATTCCATGGAAACCCCCCGATAGAGCTTACATCTCGCGGAGCTGCAGAGCAGAGTTCAGTAAAGCGCTTCAGTATGACAGGTAAGCTCATGCCGTCGTATAACGCGTGATGTAGATGGAGATGAAGGTATGCATTGTCAGGCGCCTCCCCGGAGAGTTGAACGAGGGCAAACGGCGTAGCCGCATACACAAATTTCCACTGACCATTAGTATCGGTGGTGGTATATATAACCTGTCCACTTATAGCGTTCGACTTGAAAACGACTTGAAGAAACGGGAGGCTTGATGAGCCAGTACTGATCAGATGAGTTCTCAAAATTGCAACGTCGTCAACAAGAGACATCCAGGCTTTCGAAACAATCTCGAGGCTGGTTGGTCCCAGCACTTTGAATATGAAACTGGGGAAAAATGTGGTGCCACCACTATTTTGCCATACACTCAGCATATGCACTTGCATTGGTATGGCGGGTAATATTGCTTCAACCGAGCTCACTTCCAGCCCGGACCGTCTAATGATTGTACCAACTTCCTCGCCGCCAATGACCGAGTTAAGGTGTAGCGAACTCTCTGTAGTCTCTTCGATTTGATGGCCGAGTGATCGGCTTGGTTGCTTTAGAATACGACGGATTGAGGAGGCAGATACCATATCCCTAACAGAAATGTTTAGGCCACGTTTTCGAAGCATCGAGCTTGCTTTGATAGCACTGATTGAGTCAAGACCGATATGAAATATAGAGAGATTAGTATCAATATCGTGCTGGTCAACTTTGGATAACTCAGATAAGACGTCGAGAAGGGCTTGGTAATCTTTCAAAGGTGAGAAAGGTTCTTGCGAAAGTCGTTCGTTCACTGGACTGATTTTCTCTTGTCTCTGCGGTTCGGTGTTCAGAAGCACCGGTTGTAAGCCACATATAGATATGGTTTCAGAATCTTGAGCGTCAATTTCTAGAACTTGTGCCTTGGAATCTTGAGCAAGATATTCTAGCACTGTTTCTAGGTCAGCTCCAAGATTCTCCACGCCTTGTGGACAAAGATAGCTTTCATCGCATGCAATACGCCAAAGTAAGTCTTTCCGCGTAAGATCCATCTCGACACACAGTGGATAGTCCACCATCGAGGCTGAATGTATTGATCTTAAGAAACTCGCACTGTCTGAATAACTTTCTTCGGCATTTTGTACGAGGAAAATGGTGTTGAAAAGTCTGTTCCGTTGGCAATGAGCGAGTTTCTGTATCTCTCGTAGCGGGGTCTGTTGAAACTCCAAGGCAGTAGACGTGATATCATACAAATATTCTAGGTATTCGGTCACGGTTCCATGTAATATGGTTCTTAAAGGTACCGTATTCATCGTAGGGAACATCAACTCTTGAGCTTCCTCGGTGTCCCTTCCTGATAAGACTACACCAAAAACTAGGTCTAGGGATTTTACCAACGAAGCTAGAACTGCAGCCCAGCAGCCTTGACCAAGGACTTGTGGTGTGATACGAAAACTTTTGCACAGTTCTCTGATCTCTGCAACACTCTTTTTCGATAACCTTTCGAGTCGAATGACAGGCCCATGCTCGAGTGTCGTGCTCAGTTGGGATAGTATTGTGGGTTGGACTCCATGTAGAAGATCCGCCCAGAAACGTCGCGATGTAGAATTGAACTGGGAAAACAGGCTTGCGAGATAAGACTTATAGGGTCTCCGTTGAATATAACTCCCATTGTATGCAGCTTGTATGTCTTTATGTAACATGTGAAGAGACCAGCCATCATATAGAGCGTGAGCAATGGATAGCACAAGGAGTTTCCTGGTTGGTGAGTCTACGAGTTGTATCTGAAATAAGTTTGAAGCACCATTACCTTCCACAGCTCGCTCTCGAGCAAGGTTAGTGATTATAGAAATATCTTCCAAACTAGAAATCTTTACAGAGGGTGCGAGCTCGAGTTCATGCTTTCTGATGACTTGACAGTAAGCGGAACTGATCCTAGGATCATCCACTTCCAAGAATACGGTCCGTAAGATTGGAGAGCTAGTATATACGGTTGATAAAGCTGATTTTAAACGGTCGACATTGATATCGGGTGAAAGCTCAAGCACATCATGATTAAAGTATGTTTGGAAACTCGATCGTACCATTTCTGCTACCATAGAATCTTGGAGTGGAGTTGGCGGTAGCACGGATTCGATGTCTGGATAGCACAAACTTGTCTGGAGATAGAAATCTTGGAGAATTGAAACAGTGTCTTCCAACTCGGCGGCTCCAGACAAATCTGAGGTGCTAGTAAGCGTCGTGTTGAGGTGCGCCATGATACTCTCGAAGGTCGGTGCCCTCATCAACGTACCGACAGACACATGGTACCCCAACTTCGTTAGTCTGCCTGCGAGACTTATCACATCAATGCTATCTAGGCCGAGAGCGAATATATTAGTTGTCTCTGAAATTTCTTTTTCGCCTACTCCAGCAAGAGCAGCGAGTTCCTGGCGAACTTTGCATGCTTTCTCGTTCCAAATAACGTCAGCTGCAGAGGTACTCATCGAACGAGCTGTTGACTGGTATGCCTTTGAAGTTGGTATCAAAGCTCGGTTGTCTCTTCCGAGACGGCCCGTAGGGACCGCAGTTGATGGGACGATATCACCAGCGGAGACGGTGATCAAATTTAGAGAGTCGATGAATCGAGCAAGAAGTGTACGGAGAGCTGAATCATCGGCTGTACCACCTTGAGCTGCAAGCGTGATCCGGAAAGTTTGTTCTCCAATCATGACGATCTCGATTGCTAATGGATAATCTAGGCGCCCAGGCGTTTCATGGACAACCCATAAGGCTTGCTCGCTTTCGGCCGCAGACCCGTAGTCACGATCAAATGTGAAAAGAGTATCGAAGAGTGGTTGCCCGTTTGCACATAGCTTCTGGATATCACGGAGAGGTGTATGGGTATACGTGAGCAAGCCGTTATTGTGCTCTTGAATCTTGCGGGCTAGTAATGCCCACGACATGCCGTCGACGAAGTCCACCCGAAACGGTAGCGTACTGAACAATGGCCCGACAACGAGATCTATATCATCAATAGGAAGAGATCTTCCCGAAAGAATGACTCCAATAGTTGGGGGGTGGGCAAAATATTGACGGAGAGTATGTAGCCATGCTGCCTGTAATACCGTCTGGTGCGTGACTTCGAGCGCCTTGCGTCTACATTCCAAGTTCTCAAATCTCACGGTCTGGCGTATGATGCTATCTGCAGCACTAGGCTCACCTACTAGACTTGGCATGGGTTGAAAAC
Source organism: Xylariaceae sp. FL1651 (assembly GCA_025201745.1). NCBI lineage: Eukaryota > Fungi > Ascomycota > Sordariomycetes > Xylariales > Xylariaceae > Xylariaceae sp. FL1651. Next base: position 73,954 of record MU624323.1, on the reverse strand, counting down.
AGTGATATTTGAGGAGAGATTTCCAAAACGGATACGATTGTTCATAGTTACGAAGCGGCCCTTCATGTAGCACGGACAGGAATGCAGGACCAAGTGAACATATGACACCATCATACTCTGATCGCAAGCGCTTAAGGATAAGCCTAAGACTGTGAGCATCATAGACAGCATGAAAAAGCCTAAACAGCAGACAGTGCTTGCCGCCAAGGTCAACGTGATCCACCTCAACAGGCCATTTCAGAGTGCAATTGTTTGTTTCAATCCAGCAGCGACGCCGTTCGGTGGCAGTTTTCTCGAAAGAAGCTGCGTCCGCTTTCACACTGAACCACCGTAGAGACCGGTTTCTGATAGCCACTTGGAGGTACCCATCCGGTGTATTCACGAATGCCGTTCTCAGAACAGCATAAGAGGCTGTAATGCGATCAAGCCCAGATTTCAACAGAGTTACGGATGCACGAGAACTAAGGTGGAGTTGAAATTGGTTGTAATAGGCGAGCTGTGCATCATGGGCTCTCGATCTGGTAATGATACCCTGTTGTAGGGGGGTGCATGGTGCGATATACTCTACTTCGTTCACCTTTGCCTCAAGGGCCTCACAAGCCATGCGGAGGTACCGGTGTCGCAGTGCTTGTATCGACTGTCTCGCTTGTAAAGCACTATTACTAGACGCGATAGAATTTGGTCGGCTCAAAGCTCGGGCGAGCTGACCAACCTGTGAATTTCGTAATATTAACGAAGGGGTGGCAGAAGTCAAACCCAGGGCCCTCAATTGCCGGGCGAATCTTGAGACTGTTATTGAGTCTATACCAAGCTGGAATATTGTTGTTTTTGGAGTAATGTCCTTCTCCTGAATATGAACAATTTGGGACAATGCTTCTATCACCGTACACTCGAGCGGATTGAGAGGTCGATGGCTTGAAAGAGAAGATGTTTCCAGGGCCTGAAGCTGTTGTTGTGATAAATCTGAGAATAGCTTCTTTAAGCGGCTTGCATCCACTTTGTTATTGGTAGAGAGAGGAATAAACGACACGTATATGATGTACGACGGGACCATGTAGGTCGATAGATGACTTCTGCAAGCCTCTTGAGCACGCCGAATTGATTCTGCATGTTCCGGGTCATAGTAAATTTCTATTTCGCGGGCTGAATCGGAACTAAAACCTGAAGCTACGAATGACACCAGGAGGTCCGTATCTTGAAGTTTTCGTCTTGCTACCACCGTGGCTGCATCGACTGTCTTGTCAGCTATACCCTCCTGGATGGCGTGGTTGACTTCGCCAATCTCTAGCCTCTGCCCTCGGAGCTTAATCTGGTCATCTGCCCGACCGAGAAAATCAAATGAACCGTCATAAAGGACTCGCACAAGATCTCCGGTGCGATAGACCCTATTGCCCGACGTCGCTAAGACGGGGAAACGCTCCCTTGTGAGATCTTCTCGGTTCAGGTACCCTTTCCCGACGAGTTTACCAGACACACATAGCTCTCCGACACCACCTCGGAGTACTGGTGTCTCAGTACCAGGCTGGAATATGTAAGCTCCGACATTAGGGAAAAGATGCCCTATATTTGATGATCTTCCGTTCTGTGGTACTCGCTGGTGCATTGTCACACCAATGGTAGTCTCTGTCGGCCCGTAAGCGTTGTGAATGACTCGCTTGGGCCCCCATGTTTGTAAGATGTCGGATCGCAATTTCTCCCCTCCTGTGATAAAGATGCCTCGACAGAGACTGGGGCACTCATTAGGATTGATGAGCCTCGCCAAACTAGGGGTCAGATCGATGTGCGTAATATCGAGTTTGGAAATCGTTGCGGCCAAGTCACTGAGTATGAGATCCTTCGGAGCTGACACGACGGTGATCCCAACGTACCATGGCCAATATTGCTCCAAAACAGACACGTCGAAGTGGAAGGCAGCGAATTGTAGCCATCTCGAATCGGGTTTCCAACGTCCAGCAAAGAGTGTTTTGAAGGCCGCCATCGCTTGAACAGCATTCTCATGACTGATGAGGCATCCCTTCGGGGTACCTGTGGTACCGCTGGTGTATAAACAATAACATGAATCAGACGGTTCTATTGGACGTGGCAATGGAGGGCGCTGAGCTGATTCGAACACTAGCATGCTTTCGCTCAGTATGTGCATCGGAATTGATGCCTCATATACCCAATCTAGTCTCTCTCCGACAAGTAACATCGCTGCATTCGAATCTTCCAGAATGAACTTTTGCCGTGGGATAGGGGCTGAAGCGTCGAGACAGAGAAATGCGCAGCCGGCTTTGAGTATCCCTAAGTGGGTGAAATAAGCGACAGGGCACTTACTAAAGCACGTTGCGATAATGCTCCCAGGCACCACGTTCTGACGAAGGATGAAACGGGCTACTTTGTTCCCCAAATCATTTAATTCTTGATACGTCCATCTTCGACGCTTTGTAACGTAAGCTATTTCCTCCACAAATTCGAATGCTACAACGGTTGGCGCTGACTGAGCAGAAAGCTCTAGTAATTCATGTAGGAGATTGCCTTCCACGGGAAGGTGATCGTATTTTGGAGGGAGAATTGAAAATAAATTAGACCTGCTGGCCTTAAGACCAAATGCAAATGTATTACCAGAGAAAAGTAAGTCCATGAGTATGGCTTCAAACTGATCAAGTAGTAACGTAGCCTGTTCTGGCGGGAGAATGCTGGCTCTAAAAGCCAAGTTTAGCTGGGTTGTATTGGTTGGCGACTCCTCGATTTCTAGAGCGATGGGATACTCAACGGACCCAACCGCATCGACGACTCGTAACGGCAGTGGCTCTATGTTCTGGTCCCAGGCTTGATAAATAAGAATAGTGTCGAACATAGTGCCGTCGCTGCCTAGGCAGCGTTGGATTTGAGTAATCGGCATGAACTGGAAATGACGTAGATCGCTATTATACCGCATCATTTGCTGAATTAAGTCGGTATTCGAGGCCAAGTTATCAGCAATCACAGGTAGAGTCGTGATCATAGGGACTGCTGCTAGTCTGGCAGCGTCTGTAGTTCGTCCATCCAAAACAACTCCGAAAGTTACCCGAGGTTCTCCCAAATAAATGCCGAGGAGGCGCGTCCAGGCAGCCTGAAGTGCTGCTTGCACCGTAACGCCAGCTCTGGAAGCTGCCTGGCGGATGAGGAGCGAAGATTTGCTACAAGTCCTGGATGCCGTTAAGGTCTCCTGACTAATCACATGAAGTGGTGTCATAACTGGGAATTTATGAGCCACAAAATCATTGGCTTTTCGTCGCCAGAATTCTTCCCCTGCAGACTGGTTCGACCTAATCATGTTGAAATAGTGCGAAAGTGCGTGCTGTATATTGGAAACATTCGGCTGGTCAGTAGTGGTGATAATCGCACCTAAATCTCGTAGAAGACCTCGTAGGATGAAAGCGTCGTAAAGAGCATGGTGCATGGCAAGGTGCATGGTTGAGACCACCGTGCCGGCTGTGTTCGCGGACGGAACAATAACAACTTGCCACGGCGGTTGAGCTAGCGAGTGGAAAACGTTGGCAACAGCATTAGTACGCCATTTCTCAATATTGAAGGAACCGTTTCGATGGATTGATACTGGAACCATGCAGCTATCCTTCTGGTATACTATCATTGCAAAGGAGCTGTCCGGATGACTGACTTGTATGAAACCCGTTCGAAGGATTTGGTAATGGCTCGTGAGTTGCGTCCATGCCCCGGCAATGGTGTCTGGCTCCACGGCCTTGTCTAAGACCAAAGTCGAGTAGTTGAAATATTGTCGCCCTTCTGAGTCTAGAGATCGTGAAAGCAAACCTTGCTGTGTGAATGTGCAAGGCAATACCGCTTCGAGATCTTTCAAATCGACTTTGGCTTCAAGACCTCCATCCTCAACCTGGCTCCGAAAATTTTCAAAGTCATAGGCTTCTGCAGAGTCCTCCTCAATAGGTCCTTTTATGGAGCCTACTATCCCTGCACAGGTCGGATGCTCAATAATATCTACTGCTGAAACGATGATGTTTTCTCGGCGGAGTAATGAAGCTAATTGAATGGCAGATATACTATCAAGACCGTACCGGTAGATCGGGACGAGGCGTTCAATCTCGTTCTCCGGCATCTCTGCTAGTTGTGCTAATGTATGACGAACTCTCAATTCGAGTGGAGACCAAGTGTCTTTACACGTAGGCGCTTGATGGAGAAGTCGGTCTGTTGTCTTAGAATCACCTATTTTTAGAAATAGGTGCCTAATATCTTCTTGCCACTCTCGCGGCAAAGCTTTGCTTGTAAGAACATGGGAGGATGGGTATTCGAGGCAGACATCAATAGCATGACTGAAAATGTTGCTAATTAGCCGTAAGGCTTGGAGGGGCAGTTTCGATCTGTAACTGCGTTAGCAACAGTTGTTGTATCCTATTGTAGCACTTCACACGGATCTAATTACCGATCTCTATAGAGCCGTAGCATGAGAGAATCGTGCACGGCGGAAGGAACAAGTTCACAAACAACGGGAATCTGCTTGATAAGTGAGCTAATATTCTACATTTTGGAGCGAAAGAGCCTTGAACTCACATCCATGACACCATCTTCGTGGACCAAAGACCATAGAGCGTCGTCGAGAGGCATTGGCTGCGGCTGAAGAATTAATAAAGTGTCGAATAGAGGCATTTGCAAATCAATCTGTGTCTGGATGTGCCGTAGACTGGTATGTTGATATGACACTAGTTCGGTATTGATGTTTTGGAAAACCTTCATAACGTCGATCAGGAACATAGAGCCAGATAGATCCATACGCATTGGCAAAGTGTTAAAGCATGGAGCTACGAGGGTGTCGATCATATCTAATGGGATAGAGCGGCCGCTGACGACATTGCCAAATGAGACATCACTCTCCTGGCATATAATAGATAGTGTGACTGCCCACGCAGTTTGGCACAGCGCCAGCATCGACACACCCAAGTCTCGTAGCTGGCCCTCGATGGATCTCAAAGACAGCTTGGACGCCTTAGTCGCAAAGCTCCTGGATATAGAGTCTCTCGAGAACTGAATACGGCCAAGGAAAGTCGGATGGAAGTTAAAGAAATGCCGTTTCCAGAATATAGCCTGGGCTGGGGAAGGCGACTGTACTGCTCGAAGAAAAGGCTCCATGGAAGGCGGCGTTGGTAGTTTTTCAGCGCGATGTAGCGCCTCAATCTCCGAAAGCATGGTTCGCATAGAAATGCCATCGTACATAGCATGATGACAGACAAATGAGAGATAATCTCCAGAATCTTGGGTGCGAATTATGGCCAGTGACATTGGAGGTTCGGCGCGGCCTATCGTAGCTGGAGTGGAAGCTATATGTTGGGAAGCCAGTCCACGTAGTGAAACACCGCCTGTTTCTAAGACCTGCCATGTAGGTATAAAACTAGCCAAGACTACTTGAACTACTGGATACCGGATATTGTCAGATAATACGAAACATGCTCGCAATATCTCGTGACGTTGGACTACTTCATTCCAATGGAACATCATAGCCTGATAAGGCACATAAATCTGAAACAGCATTTGATTGTAATAAGCGACATCGTTTTCGGTTGTCGTCGTCGAGGACCACGATGACATCACCATCGCTTCTTGTAATGGCGTGCAAGGAAGGACTTTTGCGACTGGTCGGCCGTGAGCTGTGAAACGCTTGCGTACCGTTTCGACAAGTTCTTCAGGAAGTAGAGGGCCGTCGAAGTATTGCAACGCTGCAGGGCCTTGAGGCTCAGCAATGGCAGACGCCAGTCGACTAACGCTGGGGCTCTGGAGGAGGAACGACAATGGAATGCGTTTTTGCAGCACATTTTGAAGCTTGCGGGCAAGACGCATGGCAGAGATCGAGTCTATGCCGAGAGTAGCGAACGTGGTCCAGCGAGTGATTGACTTTCTGTCTACCTTTAACAATTCTGCCATTGAATCAGCGATCAGCACCTCTACCCTAGACCACTCTGAATGGACATCGACTTGGTCTTCAGAAGAGCCGCAGGCACCCAAGATGGTAGCCGATAGGTCGTTAACAGAGTTACACAGAAGGTTTTCGTCCACTTTGCCGGAGGACGTGAACGGTAGCATGGATATAGGGAAAATGAGAGTGGGCACCATGTAATCTGGCAAAAAAGACTGGAGCCTTTGTTGTAGCATTCGAATCTGCTCCTTGACCGTGTCGGTGGGTAGCAGGAACTCGAAACCGACGGTTTCATATCCCAATGGAACATAGAACAATGCAAGTTGTTGGACTTTTATGCTCTCAAGGGTGACAATAATGCTTATACATGCTCGGGCGATGCCAGTCTTCAGGGCAGTTGCTTGGATTTCTTGAAGTTCGATTCTCATGCCTCGGAGTTTTACTTGAGTGTCGATTCGCCCAAGGATGATGAGAGAGCCATCGGGGAGCATGCGACCCAGATCTCCAGATCGGTACAGTCGACCATGAGTGGGGTGGTCGATGAAGCTTGCAGTTGTTACTTCAGGGAGTTTCAAGTAGCCCGATGCCACCTGCTCGCCGCCAAAACATAGTTCGCCTACACATCCCACTGGGACAAGCTGCATAGATTTGGGATAAAAGACGAATGCGGATGTATTCTTGAGAGACCATCCTAGAAACTGAGGCGAGTCACCTCTTGAGACTTTGCGGACTGTGCAGATATTAGTGGTCTCGGAGGGACCATAGCCTGCTGCTGTCAGCTACACTCAGAAGTACCCTCATCGATATCCACACACCTTGATAAAGATGTTCTGACCACCTCTCAAGAATTTCATCTGTCAATGGCTCGCCGGATGTAACCAGAAAACTAACGCTAGGGACTCGATCTGGATTTAACAAGGACGCCACCGTGACAGTTAAGCTGAGATGGGTGACATCAAGCGCTCGAACTGCTCGCCCAAAGTCTTCAAATAAGGTGTCATTGGTCGCTGCGCATAAGCACATACCATTGGCCCAGGCAAAGAATATTTCAAAGACGGACACATCAAAAGCTTGTGAACACGCTTGGAGCATTCTGTCGGACTGTTTATGGGGATAGATGCCCGAAAGAACGCTGATGTTACTTAGAATATTTCTGTTCGTGATGGCGACCCCTTTGGGAGTACCGGTCGTGCCACTAGAGAGGATATTAGTAGCCACGAATAAATGGTAAGAAAAAGAATAATATCCAGTGCGTACCTAGTATATATTACATATGCCAGATCAGATGGCTTACCACATACGCCAATATTGGTATCCGAATAGTATGTGAGGGCCACTGCTTCGATATTGATCACCTCTAAAGACTCTCGACCTAGCGCAAGCGACGATGTCATTTGGTCTACAATACAAAGGCATGGCTCAGCTTGGTCAAGGATAAACCTTACTCTTTTGTAAGGTGTGTTAGGAAGAATTGGCAGGTATGCACAGCCGGCTTTGAGCACACCCAAAATACTGCAATATAGTAAGAGAGACTTGTTCATAATGACGGCAATAACGCTCCCAGGAATAACACCACGCTGTTGAAAATGACGGGCAATCTGGTTTGCCCTCGAGTTTAGGTCATAATATGACATTGACTGCGATGCTACACCCGATGGGTTAATTGTCGTTACAAAAGACAGCGCCTCTGCCGATGCGAATCGCAACACCGCGCTTTCTATAAGCGCTGACAAGCTGCAAAGTGTCTCCACACGTTTTGGTTTGTCGTTAAAATACGACAGACTGCGAATAGGAAAACATTGAGGGATAGTATCGAGCGGAGCATCGACATGATTGATGAAATACCCAACAAGAGAGCTTAGATGACGCGCGAAAGCCTCTATCATGGGACATGGGAGGACATCTGTTTGCCATGTTATTTGACAAACGAAGTGGTTCGCGCAGGGCTGAATCTCAACGACTAAATTAGCTTCTGTCGCATCTCGATGCCAGGCCTCTCGCACGATGTTTGAGTCTTGCTTGCGACTGGTAAGAGATTCCTGATAAGCAAAGATGATGTTAAATAATCTTGAGGTGGCGGAAAGATTAGCAGCCTTCTTGATTTGAGCAAGAGGGACATTAGCATGCCGCAGCGTCTTTCGATTGTTCGAATGAATGCTCTGGAGAAGCTCTATAATAGCTCTATACCGCGAGAAATTAATTCTGAGAGGCAGTGTCGTTATGCAAGGCCCCATGATTCGCTCTATCCCAGCTATTGGGAGAGTTCGACCTGACGTGACACAGCCAACCACAATGTCTTTACTACCTTGAATCGCCCCCCATAGCCACAGAACGCATGCCTGGAAGAGGACTTGAGGTCCTACTGATGTCCGTATCATGAAATCCTCTAATTCTTTGGGACTAAGGGGTAATTTCGTGGCCGCAGTCGCTCTCAGTGGTTCAGGATCGACGCACGTCCTGAAGATTGGTGTCGAAGCGGAACCACTTCCCCGAAGATGTTCGGTCCAGAACTCCATTGCGTTAACATTATTGACGCCAGAACTTTCGTGTATATGTTGTGTGACACGCGAAAACTGCGGTCTAACGACTGGCTGCCTGCCACTTAGCAACGAGGATAGGTCTTCGACTATGAGGTCAATGGTCCATGCGTCGTAGATTGAATGATGCAGCGTCAGCAACACTGTAGACTGCGTCATTCCAGGCCCATGACGCCTAATCTCTATCCTCCATGGATGTAAGAGAAAGAACTCAATATCATCGCTCACCTCTGTTGGACCGTTCTGATTCGTACCGTCGTCTATTTGGGCCACGCTCAGCTGTTTCCATATTACTTGGCACAGTTCATTTTCGAGAAACACGAAGCCCGTTCGTAGAATCTCATTGGATTCTGCCAATTTCATTAGGCTTGACTGTAGTTCACCTTGCGTGATGTATGGGGGCAACTCGAGCTCGACCTGGTTGATGTACAACTGAGTGTCTTTGAAGGTTTCCGCGACCATTGACTGTTGGAGAGGCGAACACCTTTCCAGTCGATCGATCTGGTGAATTTGTTCGCCCAATGATGATTTTAATTTGCATTTGTCTAAGTAAGAATTCAATGACTGGCGCCGCAGCAGATGGCCTTCTGGGCGCGGGATACCAATTGGCTCCCTCCTATTTTGTATTCTCTGTCGGAGTTCTCGGGGAGTTCTGGTATCCAAGATGTCGACTGCGGCGACATGTATGTCTCTTTCTCTTAGAGCAGAGGCGTATTCGATCGCCACCAACGAATCGAGTCTCACACTGGAAAATTGAGTCGACGGGCCAATTTGTTGGCCTAGAATTGCAGATGCAATTTCGCAGAGAAGATATTCTTGATCATCTCTGGCTTCTCCATTATGAGCAGCACTTGCGCGAGTCTCATAGTCATAGATGAGCTGCTTCCTATCAATCTTTCCGGACGGTAACTGGGGGAAGCGCTCCATCATCACGATATCAGTAGGTACCATAGAGGCTGGCAACCAGGATTTACATTGGAGCAACAGGTGTGCATTCGATTCTGGCACATGCTCCACCGCAGCAAATGCGACCAGAACATTCGAAATGACTGCCGCGAAAGCACTGTGGCATCCTGGGTTCTGCAATAGGACTTGCTCAATTTCTCCCAACTCAATTCTTTGCCCATTGAGCTTGACCTGGCTATCACCAATCCTGCCTAGGCACTCGAGAATCCCGTCTGGCCTTATCCTGGCCTTGTCGCCAGTCTTGTAGACCCGCCCCCAAGGCGTATCTACGAAAGAAGCAGCCGTCTGCTGTGGCCGGTTTAGGTAACCCGTAGCAAGTTGATACCCGCCAATGGCAAGCTCTCCAACCTCGCCCACGGGGAGCACTTCGAACTGGGAAGTCGTACTAGCATCATCTGATATACGAAAAATAAAGACAGATACGGTGTCTAGAGGTGATCCTATTGTGTTTCTCCCTGAAGTGGCTACGAAGGCCGCCTGAAGAGTACTGCGACAAACAATGAGCCATATACACAAGCACTTCGAAGAGAAATCAGTCTCACCAGTGAATGGTGACCTCGGTCGGGCCATACATGCCCCACAAGATGCTGATTTTGTGTTCATCGCCACCGAACTCATGGATCACTGGCTCCGTGAGCATCTCGCCAATGGTCAAGAGCAGTTGCAAACTTGGTGCCTGAGAACGTCTTCTCAACAGACTGCCGGCCACAGACGGCGTCAATTCACACGCATCAACCTCCATCTTTCTCAAGACACCAGAAAGGTCCGTTAGCATCTCAGCGCGTTTACAGCCCACCAGAGTTGCTCCTCGAAAGAGAGGGAAGAAGATCTCAAAGACCGACACGTCAAACGTTGGGGCAGCAAACTGTAGAAATCTAGAGAAGCTCGGTATATGTCGATCGTGGGCTAGAATAGACTGGGTTGCAGCTAGGTGGGAGATACTAACCCCCTTTGGTGTGCCGGTTGAGCCTGATGTGTACATGACATATGCGAGGTCTTCCGGCGCCAGCGCATGGCCATAGGGAAGATCGTAAACTGGAGTGTCTGCATCATCCAGGATGCCATCAATGAGTATAGTCCCGTAGGTCTGATCGCCCTCAGGAAGTTTGGAAACGAGGTCTTGGCTCACTAACACGATCTTGGCTTTGATATCTCCTAGGATAAAGTTGACTCTGTTTGACGGAATATCAGCTCCTAAGGGACAAAAGGCGCCACCTACCTTAAGCGCAGCTAAAATTGCAACATAGAGCTGAGGGGACTGAGGGGACAGTATAGGAATAATTAAGGGGTTTCGAGTCGCTGCGGTAGATGCTGATCCCAAGGCGCATGATATACGGTAAGCTAGCGCGAGCGAAGCTGTATGCAATTTAGGATAGGTGAGAGTAGTTCGATGGTCATTGTCAACCAGGAAGTCGACAGCAGCGGACACATCATCGCGGCTTGCCGGTGACACCAGCTCATGTAGAAGATAGGGTCCTGGAAGTCTGGTGGGCGCAGCATTTAGGATGGAGAGACCACCAAGATCCGAGGATCGTGGGTGGTCCGAAGACATGGTTTCATAGACAAGAACACGAAAGAAGCGCACGCAGCTTGCCGCAACAGGCTCGGGCGGTACCTGATCAAAAACGCACTATAGGTAACAACGAAAGAGAAAATCGTAGATATTTTCCCGTAGAAATCGAGAGGAGAGCAGTGAGGATCAGGAAGACGCGCGAGGTGCAGTTGCTCTACTCTGTGGACCTGTAGACGTGGGGTGTAAGTAGTTAATGACGACGACGATGATGTTGGCAGTGAGTGGGACTGGCGAATAGATCTGCGAAGCACGAGAAACCGCCAATACAATGGAATAATGGAGGCGGGAGGCAATCCCTCGCGTTGAAAAGTGTGGATAGTAGTGCTTGCTTGATTGGTAGGAGGCGGCAACAATGCCCAAATGTTTGGTTGCTTGCTGTCGTCTCCGTGATTCTGTCCAGCAGCCCTTGTGAGTGTACTAACGTAAGCAGTTCGGTAGCCACCTAACATCTGCTATATAAGAGGTAGGTACTACATCGTACGTTTGTTTAAACAGAAATATTGCTCCCAGGTTCTTTACCTACGTACATAGATACCTTAGCGGCTAAAGTGTAGGTAGGTAGGTAGGAGGTAATAGGAAGCACACGTGCATCTAAGGCACCTCTTGCTAAGATATAGTTCATGATGTCACCAACGATATTGCAGGGAAGGTGCAGTACAGTGTATACCAATTCAAGGACCACTAGCCACAGTGGTTTACCGTAGGTGCAGCGTCCTAACCATTCTGGACCTCCGTCAATAAGTGCGACCTAGGCTTGCCAGGTAGGCATGCACGGTCCCATTAAGGCGCTATAAAAGGGCGCTCTTTCAAGTATTTACCTATCGTGAGGAGGCGCCCTCCCGTACCGATTCCTAGCTACATAGAGAAGACTTTAATTAGGAGGTAAAGTACCTACTCACTGGAAACCGTTAATAAGAACTTATTCAGCAGACCTACGCCTACCTATGAATAAATAAGTAATAGATGTGCACATGCGGCGGCGTAAGAAGAGTGAGCACAGTGTACCCAAACTCACTATATGCAAGCCCAGGTCTGCCCATTAGTCTAATGATGGCCGAGCGGATGGCCGGCCGGAGGAATATTTAAGAAAACGGGCCATGGTTTATTACCATGATAGTAACATCGTAAAAAAAAAAAGGGAATTGACGTTCGCCCACACGTGCGCAGCAGCTTGTTGACTGGCTTGCCATGTGTGCGCTCTGCTATGTTTTTATTAATAAGTCCGCATTCAATCCCGAAACTTGGCGGGGAGATACTATAAGAGCAACCAAACTCGTCACAACCGTATGGTGGTGACAGTGTGCATTTGTTCACGCATCTATAATTCTTATCAGTCATTACGGCTATCTTGAGCAGCACAACTCCGCTGCACCGGACATACGGGAATAAACCCTATGATAGCATCACTTTGGAGGGTGTACCAACTCTGTAGTGTGGGAGCAATGGATGAAATACAGTCAGATAGAAGCCGAAGTGCACAAACGATGACCGTGCAGATTCTAGATTGTTTCACGGTTTTTAACCACAGTTCAAAAACGATACTTTAGGTACCTGTCGCGCATGAATACCATTGTTACCTACTCGGCGATAACGGCGTTGTTTTTCGTCACAGTACCCATCATCATCTCCGAGCTTGATAGGAAATACTATTGGTGGTGGTAGGTTCCATATTGTAAAACTCCATGGGCTGTTCTCCTGTGAACCGGCCGATTCCAAAAAGATCGAACCATGTCAATCGAGCCATCATGCTAGCCAATACAACTGGTCCGCTAACCTTAGTTCATTATGTTTCGACAACCTTCCCGCAGTGTTCAGAAGACGTCCGCACTACCTGTGTCAAAGGCCTCTCTTCTATCTACACCAGTAAGCTTGACATAATTGAATATGGGTAACCCTACTGTTAACGTATACTAGAGGGGTTGATACTCATAATGATAAAGAGAATGGGCAGCGATGCTATTGCTAAGACGAGCGTTGCAAAGGGCTAGATAGTTCGTAGATAGGGCTTGTTTCCTTGATTAACGGCGCCGAACTTTGCGCGGAACCCTAGCAGTGCCAAGAATAGTCGTGCATCCTAAGCTCGGGATAATCTTATCAGATCATCAGATAAAAATTTTCACTGTGGGCTATGCATAAAGATGGGGCATCTGATAAAAACTCTGGCATTCTAACCAGATTCTGATTCGAAGAGTGCTCAGGTACAAAGTAGGGGTCTCTTCTTGGTATTCCTTTCCTTGCTCCTGGATCAGTGCTCGACGAAACGGATAATTTGTTCAAGCTCCGAAGTTGGTTGGCCTTCTCTCTTGGGCAGAATACAAGTTAGCTACAGTATCTAGTTCAAGTGATCCCCCGGGTTGTAGTATCGTGTTACCATCTTTTACTCTGCGCGGCGACTCATATTACATACAAATTCCTAGTCTAGCTGGAACTGGACCGGTAGGCAGTGTTCTATTTGGAACTCCCGACTGGCAAGGTATGTTGCTCAGCGCGGCTTGAAGGCGAGCTTCTTTGGTACGGTTGCCGTCAAAAGCTGTAAATTTGTGTGGTAGAATCATGCGCAGTGAATGGAAGACAGTCGCTACACTCGAAAAATGGACAAATAGGATACAAGGAATCGCATGGAAAATGGTGTCAGATGGATTGACCAAGGCAACATGCCACCGCCATCGCGTCGTCACCGCCGGGCTACAGCGAATTCGTCATTAGCTTCATGCAGATCCATCTTATCTGATCCAGAGATGAAGCCGATGTCGCCATGAAACCCGTTGACCCGCCCGTCCTGGCTGCATCGAGTGGTTTGCATCATCCTCATGAACAATCTTCTTTTCCCTGGCCCGCGCGTGCGTATCGATCCGCATGTCCATTTCGTCCGTACGCTTCTTGTCTCTCTAGCCCTTGTCTCTTCGATTTTATCTGATGGATAATAACACACACCGACAATGGTACAAGGTAGAGCGTCACGGGTTTGCCTCGTGGCCGCGCAGTCACCGTTACTAAGGATTGCACCTCCAGCTGTTTTGGGGTTACCCGATTCAAACTACTTCAAGGCTGTGTCTCGTACGTGATGACTCCAGCATCCCGTTGGTGGAATACGGACTTTCTCGCTAAAGAGGTAAGATTAACTGTCCATCAAAGGAGGCTAGTTGCCGTGGAGAATGTAGTTTTTCCCAGACATGTCACTGCTTCCGAGACCCTTTGCAATTAAAAGTATCTGGCACATGTGTATACGTGCTTCGGCCGACCTTGTCCCTCGGGCGTCCAGACATTCAAGAGGGTCTCAACTGGCGCTAGAGCGATGTCCGCGATGCAAAACACAGCAAGGGCATTCATTCATTCTCCACCCCAACTATCTTATTTGTTAAAGTACCTAGTCCAGGTCTTGTATTCCCTGGAGGCTTCCTAGCATGTACTAGTTTGCATCGCGGGCTGGCGAAGGTAGTAGCGGCGACACAGGCTCTGCCGTTGCTCTCTGGGCATAACATGAACCTTGACCGGCCCAAGGGATTTAAGACCCAAACAATCCACTCCTTCTCCCGGTTTTTGTTTTTTTGATTTGGCAGCCAAAGTGATTTCAACCTTGTTGCCGCCTGATTGGTGTCACTCACGCATCGTTAAATAACTACGTTATATAACGTTGTAATCGTTACATCACATCCCGCCACTCTCCTGTTATTTTCCCTATCGCTAAAACACACCCTTTCTCGCTTGGCTCTATACACGCAGATCTCTTTATACTCGGGACTGACATTGTCACCTGTGATACCCTAGTCACGACCTCCGATTTTAGAGGCAATAGAAGCAAGCATAATAACGGCTAGCGTCGGTAGCATGGCGCCTCACAGTCTTACGGACGACCATATTCACACTCCGGCGAGTGACGAGGGGGACTACCTACATGAGAACAACATACATAAGAATATTACGAATGGCATCCACAAAAGCCATAGGTCTCATCTGAGACGCGCCCCGTCGACAGAAGTCCACGATCTTATCTGCGTCGGCTTCGGGCCTGCAAGTCTTGCCGTCGCCGTCGCTCTTCACGATGCGCTTGAGGCCGGAAAGTTGCCAAGGAGCGATACAGCAATACCACCAAAGGTTCTGTTTCTAGAGAAGCAGCCCCGGTTTGCCTGGCATGCGGGAATGCTCTTGCCAGGGGCTAAGATGCAGATTTCCTTCATCAAGGACATGGCAACGTTGAGAGATCCCACCTCGGAATTCACCTTTCTAAACTATCTACAGAAGAATGGAAGGCTAGTTGAGTTCACTAACTTGAACACGTTTCTTCCCGCCCGAGTTGAATACGAAGATTATCTTCGCTGGTGTGCCGGGTTCTTCGATGATGTCGTGCAATATGACAGCGAGGTGATCTCGGTTTCACCAGAGCAGACGGTCGGAGTTTCCGAACCGGTTTCGGGCTTTGCTGTAACTTCTAAAGATGTTAGATCCGGGAACATGGTAGTACACAAGGCTAAGAACGTACTACTTGCCATTGGGGGGCAACCATCGATACCCAAGTGCCTCCCGTCTAATCACCCTAGAGTAATTCACTCATCTCAATACGCGCACTTAGTCCCCAAGCTATTAAGCCAGCGAGATGCCCCGTATCGCGTGGCTGTTGTCGGAGCTGGACAGAGTGCAGCGGAGATATTCAACAACATACAGACCTTATATCCTAACTCTCACACAGCACTGATCATGCGCTCCGAATTTCTCAAGCCCAGCGACGACTCTCCATTGTAAGTAAACCTGTAACGTGCCAGTGACGCCACAACCTCTAGCGCTGTGGCAAACTGACTACTCATCAAGGCATCTCAGTACTGACTTTTGACAGTGTGAACTCGATATTCAATCCATCCTACGTGGATGAGCTGTTCCCGCGGCCTGTCGAACTTCGGCAGTCTTTGTTAGCAGATGCTCGTAGTACGAACTATGGCGTCGTTCGGCTGGAACTCATTGAGCATCTGTACGAGCGTATGTATGATCAACGCCGAGAGTTGGGTAGTGATGAGAAGAAATGGCCACACCGTATTCTCGGAGCCACCACCATCGCAGGATTCGACACTCAATCTGACAAATTACGGTTAATGGTTCAACCTCTCAGTAGAACAAATGATGACGCCGGCACCTGCGGTCAAGACGGAATTTACGAGAGCTCCGGATCGGACGAGATTCTCGAAGTTGATCTTGTCGTTGCTGCCACGGGCTACCAGAGACAGGCCCATTTGACGATGATGGAGGGTGTTGCAGATCTCCTTCCCGACACAACTGGGATGAAGGATGTACAAGCATGCAATGGGCTGCAATCTAAATCTTACGACTCCAGGATTAAGGGTCGTGCTGTTACCGTTTCTCGCAACTACAGCGTAAAATTTGCCCCAGGAAAGGTGTCTCCAGGTTCGGGCATTTGGTTTCAAGGGTGCTGTGAAGGAACTCATGGAGTAAGTCACTCCCCATATTCCTAACATAGCCGTGCCTAACGCTGCTTATAGTTGAGTGATACATTATTATCCATTCTAGCAGTCCGGTCCGGAGAGATTGTTGATTCAATATTTGGAAGACATGAGCACAATTGAGACACAAACGAGGCGCATCGAATGAGCGCTTTGGCTATCGCATCATTTTTAAGGAACGAAAAGTGCATATAGAGTACCACTAACCGGCTCACCCAGTCGCAACCTCTATCATTCGTTAAGTGCATTGGATAGCCAGGCATTGACGAGAATCTAGTTTGCAGCTAATCCCGCACAAATCAGAATCATAGGTAATCCAAAAGACGGCGCTGCCGAGGCTTAAGATTTAGATCATGTACTTTATTATAGAGCCAGCAACATAACGCATCTTTGTTTCTCTGGTCCGATCAGCGCCATGGTATAATTGAGGACAGAAATACACGCTATTCATACACTCCAACTAAGTCACAGTAGTTTTACTCAGACTACATGCAATCCTAAGAGGTAGATCTGTATACTACTCTGAATGCTAATATTTCTTGTAATCTTTACTCACGAAACTGCTTGCGCTGTTTATGATAGCGCTGGCGATGCTCCTCAATACATTTATAAACCCATAACAGTGAATGTACTCCACTAGCACTTTTTTGTAGAGTAAACTTGCATAGCCAATATTTTTGTCGTCCTTGTGAACATTACTAACGTGGTTTTTCAAGGAGACCGAAGTATGACTTGGCCTACCACCACTTAAGCCTATCAGAACCAACATGTTTCTTCAAATATTCCCGCGAAGTTGGCTTTAATTTACACCTAAAGTCTCTATTGGGACTCTTATTTTACTTAACTACTAGGTAATGGGGAAATGACTTAGGCTTAGGTTCTCGTTGCAGTACATGTTTGTGCTTCGAGTTTGGTCAACTAAGGCGGCACTGTTCCTGCCAGCAGCGCTATTAGTATTAGCCAAGAGAACCCAGTTGACGCGTATCACAAATATATAGAAAGGGTTGAACTGGTTGGGCTAGTCTACAGACCTGAGGATGAGTATTGTGGTTAGCTTGAATCAAATACAATTCCAGCTACATACAGGCAGAGACGCTCGAAGATTGCGCATATTGTCAAGCCTCCTCATCTAAACTAGCAAGTATCATCTACGGCTAGAATTCGTTCCCTGGTATCATTACCAAACATGTCACTGGCGGCCCAGTTTGAAATAAGCGATACTATAAGATAAACAGAGCGTTGCACGTTCGAGTGAATCATTAGCCGTGCCAAGCGCTTGAAGTTCTACATATTCCAAATTGATAGATCAGTTGGTGGCTCGTTTGCTATAAGTTCCAATGTGTTCCCGATGCTGAAAGCATTGCAATCAAGATGCGGAGTTGTTGAACCTCTCGAACCGTTCCTGGACTTTCAAACATTTTTTAATACAAACCCCAAAACTTTCGATTAGTAAAACGAAGTCTACAGTGAATCGTTTGCAAGACACACAGAAATAGCTGTTTATTGGGGTGTAACATCATGAAAGCTTTTTAAATGCATCGTTGGTACCGCTAGTTGATCAATCATCCATTGAAAGGTCGCTAGCCTTTTAGTCTTCTTAGGGATAGATCTTAGTAAACCCATTATGTCCTGAGCTGATTGAAGTCGCTCCCGTGCACTAGCTGGAAGAGACACCAAAGAATCTGTAACCTCTTGTAATCCATGGCCGCAGACAATCTTGACCGAAGTATGTGCAGCAGATGCGGTACACCACAGCAGTGCCGCCTTGAGAAAAGGGTCGCCTCCGGACGTACCACATCCCTAAAATGGACTATATAAGACCTGGTATGGGCCGGAAGAAAACGCGATTGTGGTTTTGGTTAATCCTCTCTCTTGATTCCTAGGTGCTAGGTCGGGCAACCCATCTTCGTCAGGCTCCATGTCTAAATCAATGCACCCATAAACAGCATTTGTGCGCTGACTCCAGTCATGGTTTATTGAGGCAACATGATATGCGAATTTAATCTCTCGATGCTGACTGATAATGTTGATGGCGGCCTCAGTACCTGTCATAACAAGAATCTGCTTGCGAGCGGCGGAGTGGCCAGGACAGCTGAGCAAGCCTCTGGCGAGATTGTAACATGGGTCTCCTCCTGAGTCGCGGACTGCCCAAGGCCTACATAATGGTTCGCAGAGACTACAGCTACCCAGATAGCAAGCCTAGCTGCTCAGGCGAGGTTTCATAGTGGTCTACGACCAAGATCTCAATGGGACCAAGAGGTGTTGATGACGAGATCGAGGCTTCATAGTTTGGTTCGGCCGTGACCAGCGTATATGCGATGCACGAACTGGTCTGTAACTGCTCAGATGGGCCGAAAAATGTTTCCAAGTACGTGACCAAACAAATTAGATAGATCCTGCACGCTTGTTTATGGCGTTGACTAGAACCGTGCCAAATACTGAAGTCCAAGCACTCCCCTCTCTAGACTGGCGCACGCAGAGTGCATAGAAACTGATGAATAGCAATGCAGGCTGTTTGGCATCTGCTCAGCTTCAACGCAGATCGTGACCCTTCTACCCCGGGCACTGGTATGCTGCCACTGGGAAAGTGTACCGGAAGGTCAAGGGCAAGCTGGACGATTGATGGCTAGAGTGTTTTGAAAATAGCGTCTGAGTTGTCACTGGCAAAGGATTTAAGCAGGCTATAGTCTCCTACCGGCCCAGAGCTGTCGCGAAGCGTGACGGCGATGGTATCCGGAGGCCCGACTAGTTCAGTCAATTTGGTCACGCGAGATTATAGTAGCACTGCGAGCATAAACCAGAGGGGCACAAGACCGTTGTAATCTTCGAATTCTTCGGAAATACTAAGAATGCTGAAGCGATTCAATCACTTGAAAGAGGCAAAACATGAAAGCAGATATTCTGCGGCGCCGCCCGTTGCCTTAATCATGATTCGAGGCTGCTAAATTGTAATTCTTGAACGGAAAACAGCATCATCATCCATCTCAAATTGAACTGCTTAGGACTGTTTCAGCTATGACTTGTCTTAGAATGCGTAACTGGAGCGACTGAAGCCAAGCTAACCTAGGAGGTAAAGGGGCATCTATGAGGGGCGGCAGGACAGTTTTTACAGAAGACAATGCTCTGTCGGCTTGCTCATTTGCGTCATATGCACTTATGAACCATTCATCATCAAAATTTCATGGCTTTCAAGAATTTTCTGACTCTCTGGATTGGGAGTCGACCGATGGCACGTTATCATCATCGTCTACGACAAGCACAGAAGCTGGATCGCTAATCACCCTAATTAAATCTGCACTTCATATACCACGTTAAAGGAGAGAGGAGGAAGGAAGAAACCATGATGGCCAAAATCGCCGTAGGGGAGACCACATAAAAGTTGAAGTCACTATGATCACGTTCGTGTCGAGGCGTCAATCAACAGCATCTAGTGGTTCTAGAATTGTCTCGTTTCCGCGTGCGTTTGGTGACAAGAAGGGGGCTGACGGAATAGATTTCCTGGCGATGTTACGAATTGCTTTTGCCGTATCGTCTTATCAAACGCCGAACGATGTAGTCATTATCACAAATAGGAATCACAATTCGGATTCAGGACAGGAAACGTCTCTACAAATTGGCCATAGCTTCCTGAAGCGCCAGCTCTTTTGCCTCAAGTGCCCAACCGGTATCTCGCACATTATCCGCGTGATAATATCGGGCATTATGAAGCTAGTTTCCTGGCAAAGGAAGTCGGAGGGAGAGCAGATGGCCGGAAGACTTCGGAATGTGGGCCGAGATGAATCCTCGGCAGTAGCTCTCTGTGTGTGGGGGAAAGGAAAGGGATTCGGCATCAATGGATCTTATTGTTAATTAGCCAAGTCAATATTTGCGATGATGACTTCGACTGCGAATACTCGCTCGAACGGTAGCAGTAATAATGGGTGTGCCTATGGGACCCATCAAAGACTGAAGGAAATCGAGGCTTTTTTTTTTTTTTTTTCCCTTGGCTCAACTTCCCATTCTCAACGGTTGAGTAAAATCGTTTCCAAGTATTGCTGAAATTGTAGCGAATCCCATAATTTTACCGCAGTAGATACCTGATCTAGTCTACCAAATTCGAAGCGGTTTAAGAGTAGGTATATATATTTATTTCAATATTGTACTAATAAATGGAATTGGAAGGGTTTTGCCGAAGCAGTACGAGGTCGTGGGAGATTACGGAACGGAGCGTTGTACAGTAGATAAGAGGCACCTCACGGGCGGTACCGTATGCTGGCGGGACAAAGCGTAAGGTATCAATTGAACAGCCCACCAGCGCCTGGACCGATAATTGGCGACGAGACGCAGCACATACCTTTAGTACAGTACAGCACAGTACCTCTAAAACAACCCCTCAGTACACCAGCCCACCATACTTTTGTCGCTGAACGAGATTGTACCTCACCCGTCTGCCCCTCCCTTCCAACAACGAGCTAGCAAACGACAGCTCAAAACCACCAAGCTGGGTGTCCATTTATGTGGTCATAGGTATGTAGTCATAGCGCCAATTTGTTAAGCCCCTCCCCCTCCCCCTCCCACCTCTCACCACTCTCATCGGGTCTGACATGAAAAGATCTTGCGATAATTGCGATAACATCGTGGAGAATTTCATACTTTCTGCTCTATTGTTCTTGCGCCTATCTAAGCCTGAGTCCACTGAAAACACGAGCCATAAATCTCGAGCCATTTTCTTCTTCTCGGGTGTCTCGACTCTACCTTGCCCTCCCTCCCATATCTTCGCAAGCCTCCCGTTTTCTTCTATCTACTCCGTTCTCCTAAATTCCAGTTTGAGGCATTATATTTTCTACCTGCTGTGAAGATCTTTTCATTGCTTCTTGCTGCCACACACATTAAAGCTTACTTCGCCGCCTTTTCCCCACCTCACCTCCGATTATCAACATCATCTAGCCCATCTCTACGCCCATCATGGATAAGCTTGGACTGAAGCCCGGCGTCATCTATGGCGAGGACGTCTACAAGGTCAGTCTTATCTCTCCTCTCCAATTCAAGTTAGGTTATTTTTGAGTTTGACTCGACTGTCTGCCTTCAATTGGGTTCTGCAACATAGATCAGTGCTGACATGGCAATTCTTGCGTGCAGCTGCTCGAATACGCAAAACAGACCGGTTTCGCTCTCCCTGCTGTTAACGTTACCTCTTCCTCTACCGTTAATGCCACCCTGGAAGCTGCCCGTGAGGCCAAGTCTCCCATTATCCTCCAGACCTCCAATGGTGGTGCCGCTTTCTTTGCCGGCAAGGGCATCTCTAACTCTAACCAGGAGGCTTCTATCGCTGGTGCCATAGGTAACTAGACTCAAATCTCTTTCCCCTTGTCCATCTCTTTCGTCTCCTCCGCGCTGACATATAACCACCTTCGTCCAGCTGCCGCCCACTTCATTCGCTCCGTTGCGCCTCTCTACGGTGTTCCCGTCATTCTACACTCTGATCACTGTGCCAAGAAGCTGCTCCCCTGGCTTGATGGTATGCTCGATGCCGACGAGGCCTTCTTTAAGGAGCATGGAACCCCGCTGTTCAGCAGCCACATGATTGATCTGTCTGAGGAGGACCTGCAGACCAACATTGAGACCACTGCCAAGTACCTGAAGAGGTCTGCTGCTATCAACTGCTGGCTGGAGATGGAGGTCGGCATTACCGGTGGCGAGGAGGATGGCGTCAATAACGAGGATGTTGACAACAACTCACTCTACACTCAGCCCGATGACATCTGGGCCATCTACCAGACCCTGAGCCCCATCTCTAAGATGTTCAGCATCGCTGCCGGTTTCGGTAACGTTCACGGTGTCTACCAACCAGGAAACGTCAAACTCCGACCCGACATCCTGGGCAAGCACCAAGAATTTGTCGCCGAAAAGCTGGGCCAGCCGAGCGGCTCTAAACCCGTCTTTTTCGTCTTCCACGGCGGTTCTGGCTCGAGTAAGGACGAGTTCAAGAAGGCCATCTCTTACGGTGTCGTCAAAGTCAATCTCGACACCGATCTGCAGTGGGCCTACCTCGTCGGTCACCGCGACTTTATCCTAAACAACGTTGACTACCTGAGAACTCAAGTTGGCAACCCCGAGGGCCCGGGCAAACCCAACAAGAAGAAGTATGACCCGCGTGTCTGGGTTCGGGCTGGTGAGCAGACCATGAAGGCCCGAGTTGTTGAAGCTCTTCAGGACTTTGACGCGGCAGGAAAATTGTAAAGAGAACACCTGCGGGACTACTTTGAATCGTCAGCAAAGGGGAAAATGCTGCAAGGTCAATTAGTTAGATTGTTTAAATTACGAACACTCGATTGCACACCTTTACGTGGCTATAGCATGCTTGCCTCTGTGATCAATCCTCCGCTACTGGCGGTATGGTTATTTCCCCTTGCGGTTCATGATCCTAGACTAAGTAAGTTGTACAATATTCCCCTGTGGCGGACGTAGAAATTCATGTTGAAGGATTATGCAAGAAAATAGATCCAGTATCATGGCAGATAGTAATACCGAACATAGCGAATGAGGCGCCGTGTACCGCTTACTTGGACAGATGCAACGTTGGATGAAGTTTCATTTTCTGTTTCCGAATTAGATTAGAATTTATTCCTTTTTGAGATGGGGTGCTCACTCCCCGGATAAGTTTAGCTAGGTATCGTTGAACTGAAGGGAGGAGTAACGACACGCCATGTATGACAATACTATCACAGGCGAGGTCAAAAGGCGGAGGTTACGCTCTGTGGAGCTGGTTTCATGGCGTATTAGATCATTAGCACGTTGAAATTATAAGACGAAAAAGGTAAGATATTCCTTTGAGCAGACGCACTTTGACGGTAGCATGTAAACACACAACTTTGGCGGGGTTCTTAAGAAGGCTAGTGAAATTAACAAAGCCAATGGCCATTCATGTATCAATACTTACAGCGATTAAAGCAGAGATCATGCAAGAGTCATGTTTTCTCATAGAAAATAAACTGAATATAAATTTAAGCATCATTAAGGAAGAAAAAAAAAAAAATAGGGGAGGGGGGTTACAAAAAAATCAGTGACAGTGCTAAGAGAGTGATGAGGATTTAAAAAGTACTTGCTTTTAATGATAGTGTATCGTGGCATACGTGGCTCAGAAACACCCCAAAGTGCGTTCAGGGGTTGTGTCCACGTGACCAAGGAGTTAAGAACTAGATTGCACCCCCTAGGTTCAATAACCAGGGTATGATACCTATAACAATGGGCTGACGGCTAGACAGTGGAGAAAGCTCGAGAGCCCTTCAACGTCGAATCTATAGGCATAAGTTACCTGCAGTAAGTAAAGTCAGTCCTCAGAGAACTCGACCCGGGATTGCGTCAGGAATTATGTGGCATGGTACCTTATCCAATTAATACCTCCTACGACTCGAGTTCTCTTTGTGTACTTTATCTGTCATGCCACCACGGCATCCCGGTGACGGGCTGGAGTCATCAGGAACATCCACTCAAGCCACAAAGGCACAGAAGGTGCTTGCTTGTGCAAATTGCCAGCAACGCAAGGTGAAGTGTGATCGCAAGTCTCCCTGTGCGAATTGTGTCAAGTCAGGGACACCCTGCGTCTCGGCAGCACTAGCTCCGCGGCGGCGCAGGTTTCCTGAGCGAGCTCTCCTTGAACGCCTGCGCAAGTACGAGGGGCTGCTCCGCGAACACGATATTCATTTCGAGCCGCTCCATCCAACCGAAAACACGGGGGGTTCCTCGAATGTGGGAGGGAGGTATTATTCAGATGAGGATGAGGAACGACAAACGCGCGCTTCCGTGGCCCAACCACCAGCTGCTTCAGCAACAACTGGCCGGACTGGACTAGATTGGCCAAAGTATGCGCCGTTTAAAAATATGTCACTTCGGGGCTGACGTGTGTAGGGATATCTGGAAAGCGTTATACCACGAGGTACGGCTTCAGTATATATAGTGAGGCATCATTGACCAAGCCGAATAGCACGACAGCCACGAATATGATAGTGACTCCTCTTACGGTCAAGTTCGAGAGACCACAGTCCAGAAAGCATGGGACGTATTGTTCAATAACAATAACCACCTCATACTTGGCCTACGTAAATCGCTTGTCGACCTTTCCACTCTTCATCCAGAGCCAATTCACATATTTAGACTCTGGCAGGTTTATCTGGACAATGTGGACCCGCTGCTCAAGATCACACATAATTCGAGACTACAAAGCCGGATCATCGAGGCTGCTGGCAACTTGACGGAAATTGAGCCTTGTCTGGAGGCTTTGATGTTTAGTATCAACTGCATCTCCGTCTTAAGTCTCTCAGATGAAGATTGCCAGTCCATGTTCAATTCCTTCAAGAAAGACATGCTGGCAAAAAATCATATCGCCTGCCAAGAAGCCCTAATAAACTGCGGGTATATGCGGACTGGTGACCGTGACTGTTTGACCGCCTTGTATCTATATCTTGTATGTTCTGTCCAGTGTTTGGATTCAAGATGACTGATCTGTCTAGGTATCTGCTGGTCAAGGCGCCGATCCCCGATCTTTGTCACCCATGCTTGGTGCTGCAATCCGCATCGGGCAACGAATGGGCATTCACAGCGAGGCAGCCAATTCGAAATGCACCCCACACGAGGCCGAAATGCGTCGAAGGCTTTGGTGGTCCCTTGTGCTCTTCGATGCTCGCATTTCCGAGATGGCCCACTTCAAGATAACCACACTAACCCCTGACTGGGACTGCAAGGCCCCCCTGAATATAGGCGACGCCGGGCTTCGGCCAGACTTGAGGGAGCCACCACCATCTCAAGTACATCCCACAGAGGCCATCTTCCCCGTCGTGCGCGGTGAAATAGCCGAGTGGATACGACACACTCTGTTCTTCTTAGACCTAACTTGTCCGGCTCTGAAGCCTCTCGTCAAGAATCGCCAGCAGGCCCCTTCTGAACCAAACGAGCTTGCCGCCTTGGAGAGCATGCTCGAGAACAAGTATCTCAGCTTTTGTGACCTCGGAAATCCATTACAGTTCATGACAGTGTGGACAGCACGAGGCTTTATTGCAAAATACCAACTGATCCAGTATTACACAAAGTGCTCCACGTCTTCGTACCATCAGACGGAGGCCGACCGCAACGCAGCTATTTCATACGCCCTTAGAGTATTAGATTGCGATACTAAGCTCATGACCTCGCGTCTCACTAAGGGCTACACCTGGCTAACCAGTTTCTATTTCCCGCTACCCGCATACATGCATCTCGTTCAAGAACTGAAGAGGCGACCCTTCTACGAAGAAGCCGACAGGGTTTGGGAAATCATGAGCGATAACCAAGCAGCCAGATTTAATGTCTGGATCAGCGGTGATAACCCGCTTTTTAAGTTGTTCTTTGACATGATCATGGAAGCCTGGGAAGCTCGCGAGTCTGCCTCTAGGCAAACGGGGGAATCGTTGACGACTCCAAGAATTGTAACGCAATTACGCGAGATTCTGACCCATACCGGGGAGAATGAACAAGATAACGGAGCTGCACAAACTGGTGATGCAGTACAGTCCACTAGCCTAGCTCCTGTGACAACGTTTCATGATATTTCGATGCCAACGCCACCAACACTGGGTAATCCTAGCCTGATGTCGGCGGGACAGTGGCCCAGCGTACATACCAACATACCGGGATCCATTCCATTTAACCCGCTCTGGGCTTCAATGAGCTGGGGCTTAGGCGGAGAGCGCGGTTGGTGAGTTGGCTAGACGCATGCCGAATGATAGGTGTATGGTTCGCAACTTGAGTTAATGCTCTTCGCAGGCCGTACTATCTCATCTAACTAAGAGACGTTCGAGAAGGGGTCCGTTTCCTACAAGCCATTTTCATAAGAATTTCTCCTTAAGCTTATCACCTGCGCAGGGGTACCATTTGAGCACGGAAGGGTCGGCAGTTTTAACCTTGAATGTCACCACCGGCAAACCTCATTGGAATTGCCTCAATACGATCAGTCCGCCATGCCTTGCCGTTTTCCGTGAGCCCTTGACTCTCTAACATTATTCGTCTATAACTGTACCAGTGAGCCCTGTGCTATGTTGATAATTCTGTTGGGATGACTCGTGCGGACACCCTCAAGTGCGCCGCTTCCGTATCACCGCCAGCTTTACATTGGGTACTAAGCTCCGGCTTTGGGCGAAGCCCTCTTCCTTACACGCGCGACTAGCCGTAGATGGCAATCGCTAAGCATATTCAAAAACCACTCGACGTCTCAATCACATCGAACTGACTGTCTTGCTCTTGTCGATATACTAGTCTACAGCACCTACCATGCTAATTTCACCCCCGATGAGACGGAGAACATGCTCAACCTGATCCTCGCACTAGCATAGACACGATTCGAACTGGCAACATAAATGATTAACATGATTCGGCTAGGGAGGCGGGAAAGATTATCCGTCTACGCGTCTCAGACTTTCAGCACTAAAATTCAGTAGCTTCCACCGGACATAAGAATCAAGGGTTATTGGGGCTATCATGAATAGACCGTAAAGACGCTGGGCTTCACTAGCAAGTGGCAGATGCTCCCGAAACTGCCGAGCCAGTGGAAGGTACGAATAATTGTCGTACATGTACCTATGATGGGCGAGAAAGTCTGATAAATAACGCGGGCCTAAAACATTGTAATAAAAGCTACGGATCTTAATTACCGCCTTATCGCACAGTTAGGGGGGCTGGGCTTCGACGGACAAAGTCATAACTGAGTTCTTGTAACAGGGCTGTGGGAGGTTGGGGCTCTGCCTTACTCGAAACAAACACCAACAGAGCGGATATCGAGGCACGACCCGATGTCTAAGTCCAATACATATCTAGATGCCAATACGGACAATAGCGATGCAGATTTACTCCACGAAACGACATGATTAGATAAAACCAATATCAAAGTAGCGAAGCACAGGTACACATTGTACATGTTGTGAGATGATGGTGCGTGTGACTTGGATGGGGAATGGTGACAGAAGTGGTAGGAGAGTTGAGAGAAATGAGTGCAAATACCCGATACCTGGGCTAGCTTAGCACTAGCTTACATTGTCACTATAAAGGAAATGAATCCGCGATTCGCAGCAACATTAATCAACTATTGTCCCGAGGAACAAGGATGCTAAATCTTATATGGGCCTATGCGTACAAATCCACCTAGATCAGAACCTCTGATTCTGTTCTCTATACGCCGAAGCCGGTATAGGCTGGCATTTATAAAGAACGATGCGGATATGGCTGATAAGTTTAGCTATACGTGGGGCTCGAGAGTTACCTACGTAATTATTGCTGGACGTAGACAGGCAGGTTTACGCATTGGGTGAGTGGCTCCTTGTCTCCTCTTTAGCCCTCCTCCTCGGGCTTCTCTTCATCCCTCTTACTCTCTTCCGACGACGCAGCATTGACGTCACCAGTAGAAGTAGTCGTTTTCTCATCTCCATCTTCGCGAGCTATCGCAGTAGCAGGAATTTCACCCCTACTGCCTCTCCTATACCCTGTGATGACGGCATAGAGCGAGATCAGTGCGCCCAGCGCGGCCCACGCTACCGCCCCGTAGTATGCCGCCTGATACCCTCGTAGACGCGCCTCAAGTAGTTGGTCGCCTCCGTTCATCGACGCCACACCGTTGGCGATGACGGTGAGTAGCGCGACGCCTAGAACTGCACCACCAACGTTCAGAGCCATCTAGACATCAAGTTAGACGATAATGATATTCTGTGAGAGGAGACGAATGGCAAGCAAAGAGTTTTTCTTCTCCTCTTTTCCCTCTGTTGATTTTCTTTGAGTATATAGAATGGCAGAATAGGTAGGGGGAAGTAGCGATATCTCCCCGTAGTCTGAGAATAGCGATAATCGCAAACTTACATTAAATACTCCCGCCACTGAGCCCTGATCCTCCGCTGAGGCACTGATCACGACCCTAACGAGAGAGACGTAGTAGCCAGACGCGAGACCAATGATATATAGAACCATTCCCGGGAAGCACAGGCGCCAATAATCTGCGGTCGAGTCCAGAAATGTGAACAGCGTGACGCCAGCGATGGCGAAGAGCCAGCTCACAAGCAAGATGAAACGCGGCGCGTTAGGGCTCATGATTCGCGGCACAATCATATTGGTCAGAAATGCCGTTACCCCGAGCGGGAGGAAATGAATAGAGGTTTCGAGAGCGGTGAAGCCGAGGTCTACAGAGAAGTGGCAAGACAAGTCAATCGTCTTCCCTCATCTCGCAAGAAGGGATCACCATGATATAGGATGAGAGGGGGTGATAATTTGCAGTTTTGTACATACCTTGCAGGTGAAGTGCGAGGAAATAGTTCGCACCTTGCCAGACTGCATATGTGATGGCAGCCAGGGCACACGCCGAAGGTAGACCCGTTGCCTTCCAGAGATGCCTAGGCACGAACGGGTAACGCGCGATCTTGGCTTCGACAAACACAAAACCAACGAGTAGAACGACAGATACTACTAAAGTTCCGATGACGCCGCCATTAGACCAACCGACGACGTTTCCGGCAGTCAGGGCGTAAATAAATAGGACTAGGCCAGGAATTGAAAGAGCAGTACCGATCGGATTGACCCTCTCAATGATCTCGGCCAGGGTGAGCGACTCGGCGATCGCAGGGCTCTGCCTGCGGAAGAGGAACAGAGCGAGGATGTTCAGGAATCCCTCCAAGATGAGAGGAAACCAGAATATCTAGAGCGGTCGTAAGCTCTGTGGACGTGGAAAGACGAAAGGCTGTGGGAGACTTCTAACATACCCATCGCCAGGAGACCAGGGAGGTGAATATACCACCGATAATTGGTCCTAGTCTAAGCACGATTAGTCAAATGTAACCCGGGTCAGAATAACGTTCGTCGCACACGAAGCCCACAGAGCCCGTCGCTCCCCACCAACCTAGGGCAAGAGCATGCTCCTTGGGGTCTGGAAAGAGGTGTTTCGTCATTGCCTGCGCAGAGGGGATAGTGAGAGCGGCGGCGAGACCTAGTAGATTGTCATATTAGCAAAGAAACGCGTGTTTTATGACGAGGCTAATGGTTGATATAGGCGGCGAGATTGAAGAAACAGGGAACAGGGCAGCAGACCTTGGAGAGCACGGGCGACGAGGAAGCCAATATTGCTAGACACTAGCGCGCAAATCAAAGTGAAGACGTTGAAGGCGAACATGGAAAGCTTCAGCATCAGCTCCTGGCTGAAGATATCGCCTAGCCGACCACCGACCATCAATAAGCCGCCGTACTAGAATTGGTAGACCGTTAATGTCAGCCATCTAGAACACCGCATACATGGGCGTAAAGAGCGTAGCTAGAGAAGCGGAAGGGAGAAGGCGAGAAAGAAGAGAAGCATTACAGTCAGCGAATAGGCCGTTAGAACCCATTGTAGGGAGCCCTCATCGTAACCCAATTCCTCCTTGATGGTAGGTAGAGCAATGGTGGCCATGCCTAAGCTCGCAATATCGACGAATGTCGTGAGACATCTAAACATGACGCGTCGAACGCTTAGCCCCGGTCTGCCATTGTTGTGTCCACTGTCCCTACACTCACATCACAGCAAGGCGAAGGATCTGAAGCGCTCTGCCTGTCCGCGTCGCCATCGGTATTGTCGCAGATGCCTGGACGGGCGACTTCTCGCTCGTGGACATTGTCTCTACCTTTCGATATAGTCTAATCGGTGCTGGTAAAAGTCAGAGAAGCTGCTAGCGTCGTTGATGTTGGTGTATTTTGGGGGACATGAAGCCCTCACCACTGAATCATTAAACACAAAGACGGATGACCGCCTTATCAGCCTAGGTCGCGTTCGTTGTCTATTTCACTTATCGGAGTAATTAATTATTGGGAGGAATAGAAATAAAGATGAGATTGAAGCCGTTTGGTCGGTGACTAGTGCTATGTACAAAGCCGGAACCGGGGTTGGGCCAGCAGTTTGGGGGTGAAACGAAATGAGTTGAGCCGCCAGAACACCCAAAAGCCACGTATTTAGGTGGTTAACGCTTCGTCTTACGCACACCGATAACTACCCCAATGAGTACTGTAATATACGTAAGGCGCAGGACGACTGACATGGACTGCCGGTTTAGTCTGACCTGCATGCATAAACCCCCACAACCATTGGACGGACAGGGTATGGGAGTAGCCGAGGAGCAGCGGTGTCACTGCGCCACCCGGAATGCCTTCCGATCAGCACCGATTTATGATGCTGGCACTGATACATAGAGATAAGGTACCGATCCTGCTGATGCAGCCCAGCTATCATGTATCTGGATATTCGCAGTTGCGTTTGCCTGGCAATGCAGCACCTAATACCTTTATCTGACAGAAACCGAATCCTGCATTTCCCTACCCATAGCATTTCTAGATATTGTGAGCAAAAATATGGTCTGGTCGCTATTCACGACTTACGGAATAATGGCTGAATGCTGGAACCAGTCTAGGGCAGGGACGCCATGTTTGAGAAATTATTTGTCATGCGATAGATGTCGATTAAGAGGGACTCCCAAGGTTCGCCTTTGATCGGTGTTCCTTCAAGTAAAATTACTTCCAATCATGTAACCTGCGGGTTTTGCCCTTGACGCTTCTCTTCACGTCCGAGTTCGAGTCCGAATAAGCGGCCAAGAACCCGGCTGGTGTTAACCCTTTGATGGCCCGTTTTGAACTCCACGACAGCGGTACTCCCGACATCTGCTAGGCATCAAAGTCGTCTGGGAGCCAGATGCAACACAGTAGATGGAGGAGAAATGCTTTTCATACATGGTCATTGTTATCCCAACCTCGCTCGCCGCGGAACTGTCGAATTCGAGCTCGAGCCGAAAAGTATGGGATCTCTTCTCCTTGAGCGAAATCGTAGCTGTGATGGTGATAGGATTTGACCATTTCGTATCTATGGTGATTTGGTCCACCATCTCATCCGTATCGAGAAAGCTCGCTGAATCGTTGCCGTGTGATGCGAATATTCCAAACTCTTTCTCCAGGTGTCGCCACTCTTCTAAGGAGCAAAGCCACACCTACACTCGGGGATGTAAGGAATTCTCCAGGTACTAGAACACATAATAAAATATACGGACTGGGCTATTTTCCAAGAACACTCTTCGTCCCAGCTAGTGGCCGAGCGAGATTTGGGAGAAACCGTTAAAAGTCTTGAATCCCTCTGTCTCCATTGGTGAAGAACTGCATACGCGCCGTATCCCAGCAGTTACTTGAAGGAACACGCCGGAACACCTGGAATGCTTTAGTCAAGTCGTAGGCACGAGACATGATGCGGACTGCGTATCCGCCTGATGATTCAAGCTGAAGCTGTGCTGTGGGGGATATGGTCGTGATGATGTAGACCTCTTCAGTTTCGGTGTGGCCCTCTGAGGGATTGTCCGGTCTCGGCTCGTCTGCCGTGTCAGTGTGTCGGGAACCATTGTAGTCAAACTTCGCGGACAGGCTAAGACTATTTTCTACAGGTAAATCCGAGCATCTGTTGAATTGGATAGCCTGGATTTTAAAGGCAGATTGTAGGTATCGTGCCTCATGTCCACTTGGAGGTAGGCTCGTGAGAAGTGAAGGCCTCTGCTAGTTGAAACATATGTTTCATTCCCGTATATGTTCGTACCGATAACCACTAGACTTCCACAGCCCGCAAATTCCCCTAGGGATCCGGCAAATAAGTTGCGATACAGCTGCAGTGTATCCTAAGCGGGAGTCCAGTAGGGGCCGTATCTTGGACGACAGGCAAACGCGAAAAGGAGCAGGCCGTTCGAGGTCTTGATGATTGCCTCCTGCAAACGCATGAACGCCCTTGAGCCTCGCAGTAAAGAACAGGCATATAGACATTAAAATACCCAATAGACAGTATGCAATATCTTCTACTAGGGTTGTTTTCCTCTTGGCTACCCAAGACATCCTACGGGCCGCAGGGATCTTCTTAATCTCGCTCGCCGGACCAGCACCTGTTCATCAATGTGCGTAAGGCTAGAAAGGAGTATAGTCAAATCTGCTTTTACGCCAAGAGAATTCTACCTACTGTCGTAGAGCACAACCGTCTTTGGCTCGATAAGTTCCTGCAGACACCAGCCTCACGTAAATAACCGACATTTCGGCAGCGCAATTTCGAGGGGCGTGGCATCGGCAAGGTTGGCCAGGAGATCAAATAGACCTCGGCACTGTAATACAACTAGTACATGGAATTAATTGCCTCGCTCAATTCGGAACTGCTTGTCTTGTCGATGCAGCACGTATCAATCCACGCGTATCTAATTCCTCTTCGGCTTGCCTGCCGACAAGTCGCCACGGTCTTGCCGTACCCAGCCTTCTCCAAAGCGGAGAAGTACAGATCATTTCCAATAGCCAGCATATCCTGGAACGGGGTTTCCTTGTCCTGCTAGGTGTGGTAATATGGCGTACGGCGGGGTATCGTTCAGGAACCGAGGCGGTGATCATATTAGTTGAGACCGCAAAAACCGGTTTATTTTAATCACCCCTACTGGCACCACCCAGCCCCTTACGTAGCCCACCTAACGTACGTCATGACCTTTGAATACCTTCTTTAACAATTAATCGTTAAAAATCATCAATGTGACCGTTTCATTTAGGTTCTTTATTATTATCAACAAAAATGGCGCCTCTATCTACCCTTCGAACCAGAAGATCCAAAGGCAAGGCCTTTGGCCATTATAACACACCTCGAAAGACAGAACTTCGCTCTTTACGACGTTTTCGGGATGCCAAGCGGCTAGATATATTAAATAACGAGCTGTTTAAATTTA
Organism: Xylariaceae sp. FL1651; assembly: GCA_025201745.1. NCBI lineage: Eukaryota > Fungi > Ascomycota > Sordariomycetes > Xylariales > Xylariaceae > Xylariaceae sp. FL1651. The sequence continues at coordinate 40,790 of MU624323.1, read as the reverse complement.
CCGGCATTTCTAGGGCTATTGGCTATCGCTTTTTTAAAGATACAAATCGTACGTTTTATAATAACGACTTTGCCGACAAGACTCGAGGCCGGAAAAAGGCGCTGTCGGAAGCTTAAGTATAGCAATTTATTTAATTCTTTAAAAATGAAGGGTATAAAGCCCGGAGTCTTCTATGGCAAAACGTATATGACGCGGCAAACCTGGACTTTAAAAGAAATAGCCCTCCGTCAGCCATTACGGTCAGATTAATTGATTAATTAATATTGTTTTAATTTAAAAGGGTATTTACATAATAAATTCTTAAGTTTTCCATAAAACCTAAAACGTAGTAAATTACTAGTATTTTATATTATATTATTAATATTATAATAAATATATATTTACTATTTTAAACTTTTTTAAGCTAGTTATATATATAATACACAACTACTTTTTTAAAAACGTCGTACTTTACTTTTTATTATTTAACACTCCGGTCGATATTACGTACTTCGTAAATACGGTATTATATTTTCGGTAATTATATAAGCCGACGAAAGTTTAAAGCGCGTATATTACGAAGCATACTTTAGTAATTGACATTTAAGTACTATCTCGTGGTATTAAAGAGATAAAGATGCTTAAAGCTTATCTGCAAAAATATTTTTATAGTTTATGTTTAAAGTATAAGTTAAATAAAGTAGTACAAGCAATAAAATATTATTATGTAAACAATAATTTTTGTAAAAATTAACTTTTATAGTTATTTTTAAAAAATAACTGTAAACTTAAATTAAATAATACTAAATAAATAACTAGTTATATAAAAAAAATGCTTTTTTTATATTTTTATTTTTTTATTATTATATTTTGCTATAATTTTAATAATTTTAAATTATTTAAATTATTTAAATTATTTACTATAATAATTACGTAATAATATAATATTATGTTTTTTACTTTATAGTAGTTTTTTTTTATAGCCGTTTTTTTTAACTATATTTTTTACTATTAGTTTATAACAATAAATTTTTTTTTTTTTGCTTTATTATTTATAATAAAAAATATACATTAGTTTTTAAAAAATAGCCTAGTAATATATTAGTAAGTTTTTTTTTTTTACTTTTATTATAGCAAGTCGTGTTAAAAAAAATAATAGTTGTTTTCGTTTTAACTAATATAAAAGTTGTAAAGTTTATTTTGCTTTTATTTTAAATAATAAAATAAAAATGCTTTTTTATATTTTTTGTTTATTAATAAAAGTTTTTTATTTTTATATTAATTTTATTTTTAATTATTATCGTTATATTTGTTTTTAGCGTTTTTATAACGTTTTATATATATTTATATTTTTGCTTTAAACTATTATAAATAAATGTAAACGTTTAGCTAATCGCTAACGTGCGTTAAAAAACAGTTTTATTAAACGTTACGAAAAAATATCTAAAAAACAAAAGCATATATTTAATAAGCTATATACCGTTTGTCGTTTCCGTTAATAAAAAGAATTTTTTCGAAAACGTAATATAAAAATTGCAACTAAAAGAAACAATTAAATATAAAAAAACGTGCAAAAAAAAAATCTGCCGTTATAGCTTTTTTTAATAGCTTTAATTAAAAAAAGTTTAATATTTTTTTAATCGACTTTTTATTTTTAATTTCGGCCGATCCGGGCGTTTTCGATAAAAATCGTTAATTATAGTAAATACGTTAGTTAAATATTTTTTTAGTTTTTAAATATTTTTATTATAAATATATTTTTTTTATTTAATTAAATATTTTAATTGTTAGTTTTCCTTATTTAATCGTAAATTTAAAATTTTTTCGACTTTATAAATGTTTTTTTTTTTTTTTTTTCAATTTCGAGTTTAATTATTATTAAAATATTTAAATATACTAGTTTAAAAACTAAAATATATCGAATTAAATTAATATATACATTTTTTAATAACTTTAATTTATAGTTTATTAACGAAATAAATTTTTTAATTTTAAATAGTTTAATATTTTCAAAATTTAATATTTTGCTATTTTGTTTAGTTTTAATATTTTGTTTAAAAAAAATTAATTTTTTTATAATTATTTTATAGTTTTAATAACTTTTTTGCTTTTATTTTTGCTATTAATATTAATATATCTTTTTTTATAAATAATTATATTATATTTATATCATAAGTATAGTTTATTTTAAATAATAATATGCTTATATTTTTATTATTTAAACTATTATATATTAATTTTGCATTTAATAATAGTTTAACTTAATTTTTTTAGTTTTAATTTATACAATATCGTAAATATTATTTTAAAGTTTAATTTAATTTTTTTATTTATCCGTTTATTTATAAATAATATATTATAAATATTTTATATTTAATATTTAAAATTTTAATAAATAATTGTTAAAATTTAAAAACTATTATTTAACTTTTATTAATAATTATTTTTTTTAAATATTTTATATTTATTAAAAATATGCTTTATTAAAGCATATTTTAAGTTTTATACTAAGTGTAATTTTTTATATAATATAAAATATTTATATTTTGTAAATTTATCGATAATAATTAAAATAAAATTATATTTTACTTCGGTTATAAATCTTTTTAATTTTAATAATTTAATAACAAAATCGAACAATATTATTTTTTAAACTTTATTTAATATTTTAATAAATTATAAATTTTCGTAAAATTTATACTTAAATATTTTTGTTCTTTTATATAATTATATCGAAATAATATTTCGAATATAACTTTTTTTATTTTTAAAAAGTTATAATTTGGTTATAATCGGTTTAAAGTTTTAAAATTTTTTTAATGTTTTAACAAAAAGTATTTATGTAATTTTTTAACTAATTTTTTTTATAATATTTTTAATATATATAATTTATTATTATACTATTTTTAATTATATTTTTTTTTTGTATTATAAATTTAATTTAATTATTTTATTTTTAATATTTTATTATTATAAATTTAATAATTAAATTTTGGTTTTATAAATTTTTTAAAACAAAATATTATTAAATATAGTTTTTTATTTTTATTTCGTTAAATTAATTATTTTTTTATAACGTAGTCGTTAATATTAATTTTTACTTTGTATTTTTTATTAAAATTTAGCAATTTTAATATTAAATTGCTAAAAATTTTATTTTTAATAATATCGAACGCTTTTTGTTTTTTTTATTTATTTATTAAAAAAGCTTATTTTTTTTTAATTAAATTTATAAAAAATACTATATATTTTTTAAAATTTATAATAAATAAACGTATATAATTTACAAATTTTATAAATAATCGTACTTTCTTTTTTATTTTTTAATATAAGCTAATTTTTTATTATTATTAGTTTAAGCTTTTAAATTTATACTTTTTTTTTAAAATAATCGTAAATTTTAAAAAATTTACTTTTTGTTTATAAAAATTACTTTTTTTTAAATATATTTTTAAATTCGCTTTTTATAAAGTTTAAAATATATATTATATATATTTTTTATATTTTTTTGAATATTTTTAAATAAATTAAAATATTATCAAAATATATAACTATAAATTTATTAATAAATTTTCGTAATATATTAATAATTATAAACTAAACCGTTATTAATACGTTAATAAGTTTAAAATTTATTATTAAAAACTTATATAATTTATATTTTATAATAAATGCTATTTTTTATTTATTGTTTTTTTTAATTTTAATATAATAATAAATTTATAAAATATTAAATATTATAAACTATTTAGCTTTTATTAAACGATTTTTTATATCGTTTATACGTAATATAAGTCTTTTATTTTTAATCATAATAAAGTTTAAATATCGCTAATTTTTATAATTTTTTTATTATCGTTTTTTATTATGTTTTTTTTTTTAGTTTTTTCGGTATTTATAATATCAATATTACTGCTAATAATTTAAAATATTTTATCAATCTTTTTTTTAAGTTTTTGTCGAAATATTTTTATAGTTTTTCGAGTTATTTTTGGTTCGATTTATATAGTTTAAAAGCTTTAAAACATTTTTTTTTTTAAATTAATAACATAATTTTATTTACTATACTTTAATAGTTTTGTTTTTTTGCTATGTTTTTTTATAAATAAGTTTTTAAATTTATTATATTCTTTTAATATTTTAATCGTAAATTTTTTTTTAACATGCTATAATATTTTATTTAATATTTTTATTAACTATTTAAATTTACGTATAATTTATGTTTAAAATTTTATAAAAGTTAAGTTTTTTTTTTAGTTTAATTATATTAAATAAATTTTATTAAAAACGGCTAATTTTTTAATTTATTTTAAAATTGCTTTTTTATAATTAAACTAATTTAAATATTATATCGTAATACGTTATTTTTATAATATTAAACTTAAAATATTTTAAATAATTTTAAGTAATTATTAAAAGTTTTACGGTTTTTCGTGCAATTTTTTTATTATTATAACTTATTATTATTTTTTTAAAAGTCGTAAATATATAAAGTTTTTTTTTTTTTTTTAATTTATATAATATTTAATTTGTTAACTAAGTTTAAAAAAATAAAACTTTTATAAACGCTTATATTAAATAAAGCTTTTAGTTTTTTTTTTTTTTATAAATTACGTTTATTATTATTTATTTTATTTTAATTTCTATTTATATTTTATATAAAATCCGAAAAACTTTATAAATTAGCTATTAATTTCGTTTTATAATTGTTTTTTATCGTTTTTTACTTATTAATAATTTTGTCGTCGGTTTATTTTTTTGTAAATTTTGCCGATTTATTATTATTTCGACGATTTTAAATAAAAATTAATTCTGTCGATTGTTTTTTTAATTGTTTTTTTTATATTTTCGTATTAAAAAACTTTATAAAACATATATACTATATATTAATTATATTAATATCGTTTTTAAATTATAAACTTATTTTTGTAATTTTTAAAATACCGTAAATCTTATTTAAATATTATATATTTATAAAACGCTTTATAAATTATTATTAATTTTTTAACTTGGGTTTTTTTATAAAAATGTCGGATTTTTATTTTAATTATTCGGGTTAAAAACTAAAAATTTTAAATTTTTGTCATTATATATTTTTCGTATTTATATATTATGTAATTTATTTATAGTATTTTTTAATATTTTTTATAGTATAACTATAATCGTATTTTGTTGTTTTTAAATATAGTTTTTTTATATAGTCGATTAATAAAAATAAAAATATTATAATTTTTTGTTTTTAAAACGTTTATTTTTGTTTTAATTATTATATTTTTATAATTTTTATAATATTATAAAAATTATTGCTTTAATTTGAAATTAAACTTATTTTACATTTTTGCTTTAATTAATGTTTTTATTTTTTGTTTTAAATAAAGTTTATTTTTTTTTAAATATATAACGTAACTTTTTTTTAATTATTCTTATATATATTGTTTTATTTAACTCTTTTTTACTAATTTAATAATTATATATATTATAAAAATATTTTAAGTTTTTTTTTAAACATTTTTTACTTTTAAGCTAATTTTATTTAAATATTATTTTATTTTTAATATTTCGGTATTTATATTAATTTGCTTTAATTTATTATATTTTTATATTTAATAATTTTTTGTTAATTAAAAAGTAAATATAATTATAAAAATATTTTTTATCGTTTTTTTAAATATAAAACTTTTTAACTAAACTGTTATTTTTTAAATTAAAATTTTTTTAATTTAGTTTAAATTATTTATTTTAAGTTTAAACATTTTTTTATTTGTTTAATATAGCGGTTATTTAATTTTATAATTTTTATTGAATTTATTTTATAATTATTTTTTTAATTTTAAATTTTTGCTTTAAAGTTTATATTATTTTTATTAAACTTTATTTTAAACGCCTTTTATTTTAAAATTATATTTTTTTTAAGCTTTTAATAAACTATTTTTTGTTATAAACAATTTATTAGTAAATTTTTTTTACCGTTTATTTTAAATATAGTCGTATAAATATTTAATTTGCTATTTTACGTATTTTTTTTTATGCTTTTTAATTTTCGGTAAATATTTTACTGTTTTATTTAATATTTAAGTTTTTATTATTGTAATAAGCTTTTATTATATTAATTTATCGGTTTTTTTTTTGCTTTAAATATTTTAGCTTTAAATATTTCTAAATTTTTGCGTAGTTTTTTATTGCAATTTTTAACGTAATATCTAAGTTTATTATAATTATAATATTTAATAATTTTTGTTAATTTTTATTAATTTTTTTTACTTTATTATATTACGTTAAACTTTATAAGTTTTATATATATATTTTATGCTGTAAATTATTAGCGTTTTTTTTATTAAATTTATAGTTATTTTTCATTTTTATATAGTATAAATTTTTTCGTTATCGTTTATATATTTAAATATCGATTTTAATTGCTTTAATTATATAGTTTATAAACTTTTGTCGCTAACTTATTTTAATAATTTGTTTTTAATATAGTTTTTAAATTTATTATAAAATATTAATAAAAACTAAAATTTTTTAAAATTCAGCTATATAACTAAATGCTAATTTTGTTTTTATCGTTTTTTTATTAAATTTAAAAATACCGCTTTTAATGTATTTTTAAATGTTTTATATAAAATAAACATTTTTTTATATTTAAGCTTTAATTCTTTCGTATTATAAATATAGCTTTTAATAAACGTAGTTTAAATTAAACTAATGCTTTTTTATTTAATAATAATATTATATAATTAATTTTTTTATCGCTGCTTTTAAATATTTTTTTAATAAAATAGCTAATACGTTTTAATTTACGCTAAAATTTTTTTAAATTAATTAATTTCTTTACTAAACTTAAATAGTTTAACAAATTTTAAATGTTTACTAAGTTTAGTTTTTCCGGTATTAATAGTTTTAACTATCGTAATTTTAAACTATTTAAATATAGCGTTTAATTAATTAGCTAAATTTTTATATTAAAAGTTTCAAAATTATTTACTATTATATTATATTTTTTTTTAACAATTTCGTTATTATCGTTTAAATTACTGTCGATATTTATTATTAAGTTATTAATAATATCGTAATAAACAGCTACAGTTTTCGATATTATTTTTAATTAACCGTTTAATTTAAAACGAAAATATTTAAAATATTACAAAACGTACTTTAATAATTAACATTTAAATATTATTTTATAATATTAAAAAAATAAAAATATTTAAAGCTTATTTGCAAAAATATTTTTATAATTTATATTTAAAATATAAATTAAATAAAATAATGTAAACAATAAAACACTATTATATAAACAATAATGTTACGAAGCGTACACTAGTGTCTAAAACTATATATGCTCTTGTGGTATCGGGGTTATAGATATTTAAAATATAACCAAGGATACTCTTATTTTTATGTTCAGAGTATACGCCAATAATAGTATTACAAGCAATAAAATAATAGTATTTTAAATTAACTGTTTCGTAAAAAATAATGTCCTATAATTAATTCCAAAAAATAACTATAAATATAAATTTAATAATAATAAATAAATAACTAGTTATTTAAAAAACTCCTTTTTTTTATATTCATTTTTTTATTTTTTAAATTACTCCTTTTGCAGTAATTTTTACTATTATAATATCGCTTTTTATTTTATATATAATAAAAATTACTATATTATTTTTGCAGATTACGATTTACTTCGTAATCTAAGAATTACGTGCTTTTTTTACCCCGTGCTTTTTTTTATTTTTAAGCCTACTAGCGGGCCTTTATTTATTAGTTCGTAATATTATCTTTTTTTTTTCTTTTTTATTATTTTTCATAAATTAACTAGTAAATCTCCTTCTTAGTTTTTTAACTTTATTAATATGCCTAACTATATATAAAAATTTTGTATTCGTCGTAAACTTACTAAACGGCTTTTTTTTTCAAAATCTAACGAACAAACTACTTTATACTTTTACGCTGTTTTTTACGGTGTTTTAGTTAACATACTTTGCACTTTTTGCTTTAAAAACGTTTTTTTTTTGTTTTATTTTTAAAAACTTTAATTAATATAAAACGTATATCTGCTGTAATCGTTTTTATAATAGTATTTTAATAGCTTTCTTATTTACTAAAATATTAAAACAACAACGTAAACCAAATTTCAAAAAAAACGAAGCTAATAAAAACCTATTTAATTTTTACAAATAAATAACTAAAATCTAGCTCGAATTAGCCGCTATAGCTAATCGTTTAATATAAATACGTCGTATTTAAATTAAAGTAAAAAAATATAGTTTTAAACTATTTTAGCAAAACATAATCGAATTAAACAAAAAAAAAAAATTATGTTTTTTTATATTAAATAGCTACGAAAATTTTTTTTTTTTAAAACTTTTAGTTTGTAAAATTTTTTTTTAACGCTAACCAGTCGAAGTTTAGTTTAAAAATAATTATTTTTTTCGCAAGCAACCCCGTTCTTTCGGCTTCGGCCGGTTAAAATATCGTCGATAAAAATCTTTAACAAAGTTTTTTACGTTTATAAAATATTTTTTTAATTCTTATATAGTTTTAGCGTACGTATAGCTTTTTTATTTAATAAAATACTTAAACTTTTTTTTACTTTATAAATATTTTTATCTTTTTTTGCTTTTTATTAAATTTTAAACGCAGTATTAAAATACGCTTTAGTTAATAATAATATATAAAAAATCGGTTAAATAACTATAATATTTAATAATTTTAATTTATATATTACCGGTAAAAATATTTTTTCGATTTTAATAATTTAATATGTTTAAAATTAAGTTTTTCGTTACTACGTTTTGTTTAAATATTGCGTTTTAAAAAATAGATTTTATCTTTTTTTTTTAAAATTAGCTTCGACAATCTACTTTTATCGTAATATTTTTTTATTTTTTGTTAAACGAATATAAATTTTTTTGCAACTATTTTTATAATTTTAGCAATTTCTTTGCTTAAATTTTTATTGCTAATACGATAATACCGTCGATATAATTTCGTTAAATATTTATATTATATTTATAGTTTATTTTAAATAATAACATTTTTATTACTTCGTTTATTAAACTATTATACGTTAAATTTACGTTTAATAATAATTTTATTTATTTATTTTAATTTTAATTAATATAATAACGTAAATATTATTTTAATATTTAGTTTAATTTTTTTATTTAACTATTTATTTATAAATAATAAACTATAAACGTTTTATATTTAATTTTTAAAGTTTTAATAAATAATTATTAAAACTTAAATATTATTGTTTTACCTTTATTAGTAATAATTATTTTTAAATATTTATATTTATTAAAAATATGTTTTATTCTTGCGTATACTAAGTTTTTTATTAAATTTACTTTTTTATATAAAATAAAATAAATATATTTTGTAAATTTATTTACTATAATTATAATAAAATTAAATTTTACTTTTATTATAGGTTTTTTTAATTTTTATAATTTAATTATATAATTAAAAGCTATTATTTTTTATACTTAGTTTAATATTAATATTAATATTAAATTTTTATATAATTTATATTTTATAACTTTAAATTTTTTACATAAATTATATTTTACAATTACGTTTTTTATTATTTTTAATATTTTTAAAAAATCGTAATTTTTTCGCAATTTATTAAATATTTTAAATATTTTTTAATATTTTAAAAATAAATATTTATATATTTTTTAGCTAATTTATATTAATATATTTTTAATACGTATAATTTATAATTATTATACCAATTAATTAGTTTATTTAAGTTTTATAATATTTTTTAAATTTTTTTATTTTATTTTTGGTAATTTATTTACATAAAATTTATAAATAAGCTTTTATTAATATTTTTATATAATAATATTTAACGTTTTAATAGTATTTTTTATTTATAATTATTTTTTCGGTTAAAAATATCGATTTTATCGTTTTTTTTACTTTTAACGTAAATAATTTTAAAATTAAATTATAATAAAAACTTTACTTATTATATTCATCGTTTATTTAATATTTTTATAATTATAAACGTCGTAAAATCTTTATAATTTAAATAAACTATTATTAATACTATAATATTATTTAAATAATATTTTTATTATTTAAATATTTTAATTATCGCTATAAATTTTTTATTGTAAATTTAGTAGTTTAATTTAAGTTTTAAAAACTTTTTCGAAAAAAATGCTATTAAAAATAATTTGCCGTTTTTATTTCGTTAAATTAACTGTTTTTTTATAATATAATTATTTACGTCGATTTTTATTTTATATTTTTTGTTTAAATCGAGTAATTTTAATATTAAATCGTTTAAAATCGTATTTTTAAACGTATTAAATGCTTTTTGCTTTTTTTTATTTATTAAAAAAGTTTATTTTTTTTAGTTAAGTTTATAAAAAACGACGCGATTTTTTTAAAATCTTTAATAAATATACCTATAAAATTCGTAAATTTTACGAACGACCGTATATTATTAATATTTTTCGGTACGGGCTAGTTTTTTACGATTTTAGTTTAAACTATTAAATTTATATTTTTTTTTAAAAATTTTATTTATTATTTGTGAAATTTACATATTTTTAAATATATTTTTAATTTAGTTTTTTATAACATTTAAAATATTTATCGCATATATTTTTTTTATTTTTTAAATATTTTAAAATAAATTAAAATATCGTTAAAATATATTATTATAAATTTATTAATAAACTTTCGTAGCATATTTATAATTATTAACTAAAATATCGCTAATACATTAATAAAGCTAAAATTTATTACTAAAAACTTATGTAATTTATATTTTATAATAAACGCTGTTTTTATTTATTGCTTTTTTTTATTTTAATATAATAATAAACTTTTAAAATATCGAATATTATTATTTATTTCACTTTTATAAAATGATTTTTTATATCGTTTATACGTAATATAAATTTTTTATTTTTAATAATAATAAAATTTAAATACCGCTAATATTTGCAATTTTTTTATATTCGTTTTTTATTTTTTCTTAGTTTTTTTAATATTTATAATATCGGTACTATTACCGATAATTTAAAATATTATATAAACCTTTTTTTTTAAGTTTTTATCGAAATATTTTCGTAATTTTTCGAGCTATTTTCTATTTAATTTATATAGTTTAAAAACTTTAAAAAGCGTTTTTTTTTTAAAATTAATCGCGTAATTATTTTTATTATATTTTAATAGCTTTATTTTTTCGCTATATTTTTTTATAAACAAACTTTTAAATTTAACGTATTTTTTTAATATTTTAATCGTAAATTTTTTATTAACTTCTTGTAATATTTTGTTTTATACTTTATTTAGCTGTTTAAACTTACGTATAATTTATATTTAAAGTTTTATAAAAGCTAAGTTTTTTTTTAATTTAATTTTATCAGGCAATTTTTATTAAAAACGGGTAGTTTTTTAATTTATTTTAAAATTATTTTTTTACAATTAAGCTAATTTTAATATTATATTATATAATATTTTTGTAATATCGAACTTAAAACGTTTTAAATAACTTTAAATAATTAATAAAAGTTTTGCAATTTTTCGTATAACTTTTCCGTTATCGTAGTTTATAGTTTTTTTATCGAAAGTCGTAAATATATAAGGTTTTTTTTTTTTTTTAATTTATATAATATTTAATTCGTTAACTAAATTTAATAAAATAAAACTTTTATACGCGCTTATATCGAATAAAACTATTAGCTTTTTTTTTTTTTTTTTCGTAAATTACGTTTATTATTATTTATTTATTTTCGAACTATGTTTTTATTTTATATAAAAATTTAAAAATTTTATAAACTAGCTATTAGTTTTATTTTATAGCTGTTTTTTGTCGTTTTTTATTTATTAATAATTTTATCGTCGGTTTTGTTTTTTTGTAAATTTTGCCAATTTATTATTGTTTTAATAATCGCAAATAAAAGTTAATTTTTGTTAATTTTTGGTTTAATTTTGTTTTTTATATTTTTAAACTAAAAAACTTTATAAAATATATAAATTAAGCACTAACTATATTAACATCGTTTTTAAATTATAATTTTTTTTTGCAATTTGTAAAATATCGTAAATTTTATTTAAATATAACGTATTTATAAATCGCTTAATATATTATTATTAGTTTTTTAATTTTAACTTTTTTATAAAAATATTAAATTTTTGTTTTAACTATTCGGGTTAATAACTAAAAGTTTTTAATTTTTTTTATTATATATTTTTCGCATTTATATATTATATAGTTTATTTATAATATTTTTTAATATTTCTTATAGCGTAAATATAATTATACGTTGTTGTTTTTAAATATAGTTTTATTATATAAACGACTAATTAAAATAAAAGTATTAAATTTTTTTGTTTTTAAAATATTTATTTTTGCTTTAACTATTACGTTTTTATATTTTTTATAATATCGTAAAAACTATTATTTTAATTTAACATATCTCCCACTTAGATGGGCTACTTAATTAAATGGGCCACTTTTTCGACCTTTGTACGTCTATTCGCAAATAATCTAATAATAACATATCCGATTAATTTAAACTAGTTAAATTTTTGTTCGCTAGACCTGTTTATACTATTTCGATAAATTCGCGTATTATAGCTACGTTTGCTGTAAGTTTTATAATATCCGACGCGAGTTTTTTTTCTTTTCGTATAACGAACGAACCGACAAACGAACCGAAAATATAAACAATTAATTCGAATTAATTAAATTTTTATTCGCTATACTTATTTATATTATTTTAACAAGTTTGCGTATTATAGCTACGTTTATTGTAAGTTTTATAGCATTTAACGTAAGTTTTAACGCAAGTTTTGATATAAGTTTTAACGCGAGTTTTTATATAATAAACAAACCGATAAACGAGCCGACAAACTTATATAACTACGCTTTTTAACGCTTATAAAGCCCGTAAAGCCCGTAAATTTTTTGCTTTTTATATAATAAATAATTATTCGTTTTATATAAATTTATCGGTTCGTTTGTCGGCTCGTTTGTCGAGTTATTTGTTGGTTTGTTCGTCGTATAAAAGGAAAAAGGACTTGCGTCGGGTGCTATAAGACTTGCAGCAAACGTAGCTATAATAAGCGAACTTGTTGAAATAGTATAAATAGGTTTAGCGAACAAAAATTTAACTAGTTTAAATTAATCGAATATGTTGTTGTTAAATTATTTACAAATATACGTATAAAGGTCTGGAAAGTGGCCCATTTAATTAAGTGGCCTATTTAAGTAGGAGATGTGTTAATATTAAATTTTTATTAAATTTTTATTTTAGTTAAAGTTATTATTTTTTATTTTAAGCAAAATTTATTTTTAAATATACGATATAACTTTTTTTCGTATTATTATTTTATATACTATTTAATTTAACTATTTATCGTTAATTTAATAATTATATATGTTATAAAAATATTTTAAGTTTTTTTTTAAGCATTTTTTATTTTTAAACTAATTATTTTTAAATATTATTTTATTTTTAATATTTTTATATTCGTATCGATTTGCTTTAATTTTTCGTATTTTTATATTAAATAATGTTTTATTAATTAAACATTAAATATAATTTTTAAAATATTTTTTATCCTTCTTTAAATTAAAAAAATTTAACTAATTTTTTTTTTGTTTAAATTAAAGTTTTTTTATTTTTATTTTTTTTTTCAGTTTAATTATAGCTATTTTTTTAAGTTTAAGCGTTTTTTTATTTATTTAACGCAATAATTATTTATTTTATAAATATTTTTATAATTTTAAGTTTTTGTTTTAAAATTTATATTATTTTCGCTAAATTTTATTTTAAACATACCGTATTTTTAAATTATATTTTTTTTAAAACTATTAATAAACTATTTTTTGTCGTAAACAGCCTTTTCGTAGATTTTTTTATTGTTTATTTTAAATATAACCGTATTATTAGCTAATTTACTAATTTACGTATTTTTTTTAAACTGTTTAATTTTTTATAAAAGTTTTACTATTTTATTTAACGTTTAAATTTCTATTGTTATAATAAGCTTTTATTATACTAATTTATTAGCTATTTTTTTTAATTTTAAATATTTTAGCTTTAAATATTCGCAAATTTTTGCGTAGTTTTTTATCGCAATTTTTAGCGTAATATTTAAATTTGTTATAATTATAGTATTTAACGTTTTTTTTGAACTTTTTTTAACTTTTTTTTTTATTATATTACGTTAAATTTTATTAATTTTATATATATATTATATATTATAAACTATTATTGTTTTTTCGAATCGTTAGCTTTATTTTAACTTTTTTTTAACTATTACTTTAATAAAACTTTTTATTTTTTTTAAATATCGTTTATATAATTAAATATCGATTTAAATAGCTACAAAAATATATTTTATAAACTTAATTAATTATAATAATTTAATAATATTATTTTTAACTTTATTTCTTAGTTTGTTATAAAATATTATAATTTTAACTTAATCGTTAATATTAAATATAGCTAAAAATTTTTAAAACTTAATTACGTAAATCGATGCCGACATTATTTATCTTAGCTTTTATAATTTATTTTAAGTTTATCGTTTTTTTTAAAATTAAAAAATAAATTTTTAAACTTAGTTTTAAAAAAATCTTTTAAATGTTTTCGGGCCAGTTTTTTCGTAATTCGTTCGTTATTTTTAACAAATATAATTTAAATTAAATTAACGCTTTTTTTTTTTAACAAAAATGCCGCATAAAAAATTTGTTTTTTATTATTTTTAAAAACGTAGTTATAATAATATTAATATGTTTAAATTTAAGCTAAAATTTTTTTAAGTTTATTAAAAGTTTTATTAAATTTAAATAGTTTAACGATTTTTAGGTTTTTTTTTTAATAACTATTGTTTTTTTTTTTTTACGTTTAGTTTTTTTCGAAAATTTTTAATAAAATTTATTAAATAATTATACTATTTTTCGGTAACATTAAACTTATTATTTTCGTTTTTTCTTTTAATTTTTATAAAATAGCATTAAAACTTGCAATAATTTTACTTTTTTTCGAATTATTAATGCCGATATAGTTTAAATATTGCTTTAATTAACCGCTTAACGTAAAATAAAACTATTAAAAATATTATAAAACGTATATTAATATTTAATACTATATATATTTTTATAGTATTAATATTATAAATACTTAAAATATAACTAAAAATACTTTTATTTTTATATTTAAAGTATACGTTAATGATAATATTACAAACAATAAAACAATAATATTTTAAATTAATTATTTCGTAAAAAATATTTTTTTATAATTAATTTTAAAAAATAATTATAAACATAAGTTTAATAATAATAAATAAATAACTAATTATATAAAAAACTCCTTTTTTTTATATTTATTTTTTTATTTTTAAATTATTTTTTTCGCGGTAATTTTTACTGTTATAACGTCGCTTTTTACTTTGTACATAATAAAGATTATTATGTTGCTTTTGCGGATCACGATTTACTTCGTAATCTAAAAATCACGTGCTCTTCTTAGCCCGTGCTTCTCTCCACTCTTAGGCCTGCCAGCGGGCCTCCACTTATGGGTTCGTAACAAATAATCTTTGTAAAAATTAACTTTTATAGTTATTTTTAAAAAGTTACTATAAACTTAAATTAAATAATATTATGTAAATAATTAGTTATATAAAAAAAGAGAATTGTTATATAGGCACCCTTTTAAAAGCCTTAACAGCGATAACTTTGCGAAAACAACGGCTATAATGCTGCAGCCTACATCAATCGATAGGCAATCCAAAGGGCTATCGATCGATTCAGGTTACGACAGTATAAGCTTTATGTTGGGTGTTGGCTGAAAGGGTTAGCTAAAGGCAAGGTGTTAGCCAGCCCCTTCGGCCAACCCTTTCGGCCAACACCCAACATAAAGCTTATACTGTCGTAACCTATATCGATCGATAGCCCTTTGGATTGCCTATCGATTGATGTAGATTGCAGCATTATAGCCGTTGTTTTCGCAAAGTTATCGCTGTTAAGGCTTTTAAAAGGGTGCCTATATAACAATTCTCTAAAAAAAATCCGTTTTTTATATCTTTATTTTCTTATTATTATGTTTTATTATAATTTTAGTAATTTTAAATTATCTATTGTAATTTTAGTAATTTTAAATTACTTAAATTACTTATTATAATTTTAATAATTTTAAATTACTTAGATTATTTATTGTAATAGTTACGTAATAATGTAATGCCACGTTTTCTACCCCACAGTGGTCCTTCTTTATAGCCGTTTTTCCTTAACCATATTCCCCACTGTTGGTTTATAACAGCGTATATAGTTCGGGCAATCTTATTAAATATAGCTAAAAGTTATTATTTTTTAAACCGTTTATTAATAATATAAAAAAATAAAAAAATATTATTTATTATTATCGTTTATAAACAGTAGTAATGTTTAAACTTTTAGCTCGTTTTTTGATTTTTTAAACTTTAACGAAGCTATAAGCTTATTATTTTAATAATATACGTTTTACGGGCTAAAAAATACGTATATATAGCTATAATATTTCGTAATTTTGCAAAATTTTTAAAAGCCTTTAAAATTTTACAACAGTTAAATTTAGTATTTTTCGCAGTTTTTAAAACTTGCAAATTTTTTGCAATAAAACTTTATAAACTAATTATCGTTTTTTTATTTTGTTTTATTTTTTTTAATTTTAGCTTAAATAATACTAACTAATATACAATTTTATTTAATAAATTTTAATAATATATCAAATATATTTAAAATTTAATTACGTAATGCTATTATTTTTTTTTAAATAATAATAATATAGTTTAACGTTTTTATGTTTAAACTTTTTATAATATTAATTAAAATCGTTATATTTTATTAAATATTTCAAATATTTATTTAAAATTAAGCAAAATAATAATAAAACTTTTAAGCAATTTTTTTAGCTTATATTCGATTTTTGCTATAAAATAACTTTTCGGCTTTTTTATATTAATTTTTTGTTCGGTATAAAATTTTAATAGTAGATTATTATTTTATTATTTTTATATTTAATTTTTAGTTCGTTTTTTTCGCAATAATATATATTTTAAAAGCAATAAACTTAATAAACTTTAAGTTTAATATGCTTTTTTCCGCTACTTTTTTCGCTAATTTATCGGCTTTTTTATTATTTTATATATTTATATATTTTAAATACTATTTTAACTATATATCGTAATTTTTAATAAGCTTATATATTTATATAAACGTTTTTATAATATCTTAAATGCGTTTTTTTATTTACATTAAATCGCCGTTATATTATTTACGTAAACTACTATTTTTAATATCGAGAAAAGCTCCATTATTTTTTTTTAGCTTTTTTAACAAATTAATTTTTTTTCCGTTAAATACGTTTACGGATTTATTTAATGCTTCGCTTTTTTTTGCTTTTTAATTTAGCTTTTTATATATTATAATACTATAACCGATTTTAATTTTTTTTTTTAAACTATTTATAAATACTATAACGTTAAAAACTGTTTTTTTTTAAACTAGCTTTTAAATTTTTTTGCCGCTTTTTTATTTATTTAAACCGCTAATAAAATCGCCTTAAAACTTTATTAAATGTTTTAAAAAATATAAAACAAGTTTATTTATAAATAATAATAAAATTACCGCTAGTTATATATTTATATAAACTTTTTAAAACTAATTTGATTTTTTTTTTTTTGCTAATTTTAATCAATATTATTTTATTTATTAACAAATAACTTTTCGAAGTCGTAAAAACTTTATAAAAAAACTTTAATTTAGCTTTATTTAAAACTAATTACGTTATATAAAATTTACTATTAATAAATAATAACGTGTTAAGCTATGTTTTTAAACTAATAGCATTTTTTAAACCGTTTTAATTATAGCTTTATTAATAAGCTTGACGTACTTTTTTATTTTAATATTTATTATGTTTTTTCGGCTAACGCATCTCCTACGTAGATAGGCCACTTAAATAAATGGGCCACTATTCAGACTTTCGTACGTATATTCGTAAATAATCCAACAATAACATATCCGATTAATTTAAACTAGTTAAATTTTTATTCGCTAAACTTATTTATACTATTTCGATAAGTTTATGCATTATAACTATTTTTGTTATAAGTTTTATAGCACCCGACGCGAGTTTTTTTTTTTTTTCGTACGACGAACGAACCGACAAATAGCTTAATAAACGAACCGATGAACGAACCGATAAACGAACCGATAAACTTATATAAAACAAATAATTATTTATTATATAAAAAGCAAGGAATTTACGGGCTTTACGGGCTTTATAAGCGTTAAAAAATATAGTTATATAAGTTTATTAGCTCGTTCGTCGGTTTATTTATTGTATAAAAAAGAAAATAATTCGCGTTAAGATTTGCGTTAAAACTTGCGTCGAAATTTGCGTTAAATATTATAAAACTTGCAGCGAATATAACTATAATACGCAAATTTATTAAAATAGTATAAACAAGTTTAACGAATAAAAATTTAATTAATTCAAATTAATTGTTTATATTTCGGTTCGTTCGTCAGGTTATTCGTCGGTTCGTTCGTTATACGAAAAGAAAAAAGATTTGCATTAGGTGCTATAAAACTTATAGCAAAAATAGCTATAATACGCAAACTTGTTGGAATAGTATAAACAAATTTAGCGAATAAAAATTTAACTAATTTGAATTAATCGGATATATTGTTGTTGGATTATTTGCGAATATACGTACAAAGGTCTGGAAAGTGGCCCATTTATTTAGGTAGGTTATCTACGTAAGAGATGCGTTAAAAACTTTATATTTTATAAATTACGTTTAATTTTTATATTAAATTTTATAATTATATAAAAGTAACGTCATTATTACTATTTTTATTGGTTTATATAAAACGTTTATTAATAGCTTTTTCTTAAATAGTTGCTAGCGTTTAAATATAGTTCGAAATTTTTATTATTATTACTATTTTTTTTAACGTAACATTTAAAACTAAGCTTTTAGTTTAGTTATAAATTAAATTATTATAATATTAGTTTCGACTTTCGTATTATGCTTTTATTAAAATTATTTACGCTATAATCGTTAAATAAAATAAATCGTATTATTTTTGCTAAAATATTTATATTTAAATTAGTTAATTTTTTTAATAAAATAAACGGCTTTTATTTTTTCAAAGGCAAAAAAGATTTTGTTTTTTTTTCCATAATTTAAGATTTTTTTTACTTTCTCTTTGCTATATCGGCGCTTTTTTTTAAAAAAAATATTAGCTATTTTAAAAACAGCTAAATCGTTAGTGTAATTTTATTTATTTAAATAGTTTTTTAATATTTTAGCTATATATAATATATAAAATAATAATAATTATAATAAACTTTATAACGTTTTATATTTTTATTTTTAAGCTTTTATTATATTTTTTTTTAATTTTATACCTACATATTTTTTAATAAAAAAACTATCCGTAAACTTAATAATTAATAGCGGCTATTTTTATTTATATATTTTTCGTAAAAGCTTTTTTTAACAATACGCTAAAAGCTTTTTAAACGTTGAAAATAACAAATATTGCTTTTTTTTTTTTTAGATAATACTAGTTTTACTTTATAAATTAAACTAGCTATTAAATTTATAGCTAAATAAATAAAAATGCTTTAACGTATTATAAATTAATTAGTTTTTTTTGCAAACTTGTTTATTACACGATTAATTTTTCGTATTTTTTACTAATATAAAATAATAATACTATCGGGCGAAAAAAGCAAAAAATAATAAAATCAGTTTTTTTTACTTTAAAAATTATCGCCATTTAAGCTATTTTTTACGTTTTAAAAAAATATTTTAGTTCGAGTATTTTTTTTTTTTTTTTTTAAATTTTTCGCAATATTTGTTTATATATAACTAATATATTTTTATTATTTTTACCGTAATATCGTTTTTATTTAACGAAATAAACTTAACGTTATATATAAATTAATTATTTTTTTCGAAAATTATTTTAATAAACTAGGACAAATAGCCCGTATTAATAAAGAAATTTTTAATTAAATTTTTTACTATTTTATAGCGTTTTAAAATTTTATCGTATAAATATTATATTTTATTAAAACGGTTTTTAATTAAAGCTTTTATATTAGCGTTTATTAACAAAAATATTCGCAATTTAACTTTTATTTTATATTAGCCGATAAACGTATATAGCTTTTTATTAATCGTAATTTGTTTTATTCGAAATTTTTAGTATTTTTTTTTTAGCTTTTCGCACAATCGCTAAAAGCTTTTGTTTTTTTTATATAATATCTTTTTTTTTTCGCTTTTTCTATTTTAACCGTGCGATTTTATTTTTATTAAGCTAATAAGCATTTTTTTATTATCTAAAATGCGATTTTTTTTTTCGTTTTTTTATTTAAGCTAAATATTTTTACAGCGTTTATTATTAATTATATAAAGCATTTTGCTGTTTTTTTAATATTTTTATTATTATTATTTATATTTAACTTTAAAGTTTATATATATTTATAACGACTAGTTTAGTAAACTGTTTTAGCGACTTTTTTTTACGCGCTAAATGTTTTGCTTTAATTTTAACGCTTAAGTTTTATCGAAAAGTTAAATTTTTAATAAATAATAGTTTAACTTCGTTATATATTTTTTATTTAAATACGATTTTGCAAAAAAAACGTTTAAAAGATTTTTTAATACCGTGTCCGTTTTAATATATAGCTTTTTTTAATATTTCGATATAATATATTTTAATATATATTGATTAAGTTAAAAGTTTATTATTTTTATTTTTAAAAGTTATTTTAAGTTTTTAATTTAAATATTAAATATTTACATTTTTTGCCGCTAAATATTTATTCGGTAATTTTAATAAATATAAATAATTTAGCATTTTTAAAATTATAACGTTTTATAATAATTAAATATTGTAAACTCATTTATATTAGTTTAAAATAAATTTTTAAAATAAATCGGCTTTTATAAAATAATCCGGAGCTTTGCTTTTTTTTATACGTATATTATAATTTTAAGTTTCGTTTTTTTTTTAATAATTTAATAAAACGTATATCGTAAACGTTAGCTAATATTTATAATTTTTGCATAAATATAATATTTATTTTTTTTCGTAATATTTTTGCAAAAATATTACATATATTAATTAAGCTATATATTTTATTTAACGTTTAATAATTTTAGCTTAATATTATTTCGTTTTGCTTGCGTTTTTTTTTTTTTTTTTTAAACAGTGCAATCTTTTTTACTTGCTACGATTGGTATATTTTTGTTTATAAATTTTGCAATTTAAATTAAATTTTATGCTTTTTTATTTTTATCGTTTTATATTATGTTTAACGCAGCAAATTTGCCTATAAAACTTATTATTATTAATAATATTAATATAATAACGCTTAACGTAAGTTGTTTTTAGCTAATTATTGCTGAAAAAGCTTATATAAGCATTTCTTTAATATTTTTTGCGTTTAAAAATAAAAGTTGCTTTTTTAATTATTTATTTAACGATAAAATTAATATAGTTATCGCTATTATCGTTATCGGTATAGTTAAAATATAAACTTTAGCCGTAAACGTTAGTTTATTAATTTCGACGTATTTTTTATTTTTAAATTTTTTAACTTTAATAAATTATTTTTTTATAAGTTTTACGACTTTTTTATTTAAACGTTTAAATTATATTAAATAGTCTTTATAGCTAATTGAATAAAGCTTATTATAATTAGCACATTTAAAAATTTTAATATATTTTTTTACGTTTTCGTAGTTAAATAATTTATTATTATAATTTATATATTTATATATTTTAATATAATATTTAATAATATAATAGCTTTAACAATTAGTTTTTGTTTTGCTATATTAAATAATTAGTGGCTTTTTATTAATTTATTATAAATAAACGAAAATTTTTTATAAATTATTAAAAAAAAACAATATAATTTATCGTAATTATTTTAACGTTGAAATTTATTTAAAATAAATATACTTTTATAAAAGTTATTTTAGTTTATATTTTACCCTCTTTTTAATCTTATGCGAAGTTAAAATTTAATACGTTTTTTATATTATTATATACGGTTAATAATACGTTATTAACAACGTATAAAATTTAAGTTTTTAAAAGCTTAATTTTTTTAGCTTTTAAAGTTTTAACTATAATCGTTTAGTTTTTTACTTTTATTAATTCGTTTAAATAGTTTATTTAGTTTTAATTTTATATACGTTAAATATTTTGCTTTCAGCAATTTTTAAATTATTTATAAACAATAGTTTTATAATAAACGGGTTAGATTTATGGATTATTTTGTCGAAAAAAACCCGTATTAAAATTTTAAGGTTTTTTTAATTAATAAATTCGGATCGCGTTTTCGAAAAAACGGCTATAGCTTTAAAGCCGCTGCTTTTTTTTAAACTAAATTTTATAACTTTATTAAAAATAATAATTAAGCTTTTATAAATAATAGCTACGTAAAACATTATTTTCAATGTTTTATTAATTAAAACGTTGCTAAAATAAATAAATTAAAATTAAATATATATAGTAATCGTTTTATTAACATAAGCAAAAACAGCTATATTAAAATATATAATTATTTCATTAGC
The DNA here is from genome assembly GCA_025201745.1 of Xylariaceae sp. FL1651. NCBI lineage: Eukaryota > Fungi > Ascomycota > Sordariomycetes > Xylariales > Xylariaceae > Xylariaceae sp. FL1651. Next base: position 18,176 of record MU624323.1, on the reverse strand, counting down.
AAAATTTTAAATAAGCTTACGTTAAATGTTTTTATAATTTTTATTAACCTTATTAATAAAACTATTTAATATAATAATAAGTTTAATTAATATATATTTTTTAATATTAACTATGCGTTTTTTATTTATAAAGCAATTAACCACAAAATTTAACAACATTAATATATTGTCAAGGGATCACAGAAGAATACAGGTCAGGTACAACGATGGATTCAATGAATACAATAGACTCAATGACTGATACTTGAGGAAGGAAAACCTCCATGTCTCAGATGCCTTCCGGATATGTATCTTTATAGTTTCAGGCCAGTGTCCCATGTACTACACTGGTCAAGTCATGACATATATTTTCGGCAGCATTTTTTTTTTAAATTCGTTATTTTTACAAAAAAATACGTATTTTATATTTTAACTTTTTTATATTATAAATTATTAACTATAAGCGTAGCCGGCTTATTTTTTTTTATATAAAGTTTTAATATAACGATAAATTATTATAAAATTAAAAAATCCGTTATTAGCGTTTTTAACGTATTAAAGCGGATTTTAAAAATTTAACGTTTTTACGTAATTTAAAGTCTATTGTTAATGTTTTTAATATATATATATAGCAAATTTACTAACAATTTCTAAAAACAAAAAATGGTTGTAAAAGAGAAGGTGCCCTTTACGGTTAAAAGGACTATAAATAAAGCCGGTTGGAAAAAATGTATCGCGTGTGTTAAATTTTGGACCGATAAAAACGTGGCCGCTAAACAAAATGCTTACGCTCGCCAGCGACTGGCTAAATATGGCCTTGACCTCTTGTTTTATGGGAAAATACGTTATTTTAACAAGGTCCATTTCAAATTTAGCCCTAGAGGCAAACTTTAGGTTATACGTAAAGCCGGCACCCAGTACTGCCTTAGTTGCATACAGTATCGTACAAGACCTTAAAAGACTGGCGATAGGTTAATATGTTTAAACGTATAAGCCGCTGTTAAATACGGCTTTAAAAGTCCTCTTGTTTTTTATAATATAGCTAATTTTAACGGCTTTATTACTTTTTAAGCCTATTTCGACTAAATATTTAAGCCGTACGTTAGTAAATAGCTTCGAAAAAGCTATATTTTTATTTTAGAAAAAAATAATGCTAGTGGCTATTGTAGGAATTCCGAAAATAACGCTGTTAAGCGCTAGAATGAAGAATAAGGCTTAGAAATTTTTTTATTTGCCTTAAAGCCTTTGATCTATCTTTTATTAAAAACGCGTAGAAGGCCTTAAAGGCATACACTCATTAGGACGCTATTTAAAACGAAAACGCGCTAAAAAAAAAAAAAGGCTTTAAAAGGCTAGGAAGCGCTGTTTTAAAATACGATAAATAAATGGTGCGATTTAGTGCTACATAGGCTGTTAAATGTGGTCTAGGCCGAGGGCTAATACACGGGCTTTTAGATATATAAATCACATAAAAATTTACTTAAAAATAAACACTAGAATCGCTGTTTTGGAGTGTGAATTGGCTGTAAAAGTGGTTATTTGGTGTGAGATGCCGTTTTTGCAGTCTCAACTAATATGATCACCGCCTCGGGAACGACTTCAAGAAGAGTGTGAACGTGTTGATAAGTGGGATGCATATGTTATCCAGTGGCGATCAGGGCACTTGCGATGGGGGAAAGACCTGCATGGATACTCACAGATATATGTAGAGCTCGTATTTTCAGATGGGAAGAATGTATTGCTGTATGGCTGTAGCTGGAAGCAATTTGACAACCCGGTAACCGTTTGCTCTGATGTGAGCCTGGTTGCTTCGAATGTGACCTAGGTACACTCGGGAAAACAGTGGGAGCCCGCATTCGGCATTGACCTAGATAGTCTAGCGTCCAACCCTGCCCAACCGACCGGCCTGTCTCGCCTGTCAGGTTGAAGATAAGTGGAGAGAGCCCGTGAGGCTCTACCGGGAGCATCACTTTACCTAAATTAACACTTGTTAGTACGTAGTGCAGCTCACTGATAGCAGATTGTTGTATACTGACTACTTGTGAGCATTCAGCGATTAACGTCAAACCATGAAACGCATTTGGTAATAGTAAGAAGCAGCGAAGATTTCGAATTCTTACCTGAAAATTTGCGGTGCTTAAAGCACTCTCAGCCTATTTACTACAGCTAAATATTGTAAAGGCGGTCGTCCCTTCGTTAAAGCTGTTAAACAGCAGGCGATTTTCGTAGTGGTATACCGCTAAGACCATTACAATACGTAATTCAAGATCACAAAGCATAAGAGTAGAAGCAAAAAAGCGGAAAATTCAGATGATTATAAAGATTCATTCTTAGTACAATTTTTATAAAAGAGGGCTTGCTTAACGCAGCTAGACAGCGGGCGGTTTTCCTTCGTAGTAGATGACTAATCACAAACTATAAACATGATGGAGATCTTAATTAGCCACAAGTGCGTGTGAGCGATAGGGAGGGATCTAAGAAAAATTTTGATATAGTAAATGGCATTGTCACAATTATACTACAGTCATATAGAGGAGTGGGCAGTGGGCGGACTTACAAGAAACGAATTGGAGAAGACTTGTGGCACTTTGATGATGATCGCCAATAATGAACCAGGATAAAGACCTGCAGGTGAGAGTATGAAACTTACGAGCCGCATCGGGACGGCATAATATCACTAAAGGGAACGGAATTCACAGCATGGCAACACAAAAGTACGAACAGTGAGCGGAACAGTACGATTTCTATGAAGACGACATACAGGCAGCATGTCCTGCATGCATTCTATTCTTCGCAGTTGCAACTTCCCGACGTGGCAGGACCATTTAGGTGGGAGCGAGAAAAAACGGAAAGCAGATCATTGCCCTCGTTTGGGTGAGCGTCGACAGCGGCGTGTTCGTGAGCGTACGCCCCGAAGGTTCATGACCTGTCGACGGGATGACATAGACATGGACGACGAGGCCATCTTATGGCGGGCTGGCCCCCGAGGTGAGCCCCGAGGGCAGCGACGGGACAAGCTCGGCGAGGCATGATCGGATCTGCCGCTTTTAACCACAACAGCTACGGCTGGTGGGACCGATAGCGCCCGGTTTGGGGCCGGCTGGATCCCCAAGGCCAGCGCCGCAGATTGCTGCCATAACGCGTGGACAGAAGACATTCAAGATATCCAAGATAGGCAACAGCAAGATATGGCGAGACGATCTCTGGCTCGCTTTCTGGATTATTCAGCTATGGTTAGTGATGTGGTAGCCAATGTTCTATATCGAGCGCGTGCCCTTGCATCCTCGTCAAGCGCCACCAGCATGAAGTAGCTTGGTTCGTTGTTGGTTTAATCAGCCGAAACCACCTGCGTCACCACAAGCAAAACCCTTGTTGCGTTATAACGTTGCAGTCAGCAGGACCGTTGATTGACCCATGTTACTGTTAGGCATCCCGTTCTTGCGCTACTTAGAAAGTAGACACGTCCTATCTATGTCACCGTCTCTGATGAGTGGTTCCACACACCTACAGAAGCCCCACCGTACAACTCCCCACACAACTCTCTATCTACAACGTACTGTACATTCCTCGGGGCATAACCGACTCGATTTCTACCTACCTCCATTTCCTAATATTAGTGGTTAGATGGTTTGCTTTATTTATTTGTTTAGGTAGATATAGGCTACTTTACTAGGCTTCGGCATACCGAGTAGGACTAGTCTTTACGGCTCACGCTCCCCCAATACGGGTATTAAATACTACCATCCGAGTGCCCTGGAGTGTGCTGTAGATTCATATTTTCTATATAATACCATTGGCGACTCAATGCAATGTTCATCACTTCACTCGACCACTTTCATGCTTCAAAGTCTGCACATCAAAACGCCATATCCTTGTTCCATAAAATGCCTTTTTCAGCACTCCCGCCAGAGATTGTCTTCCACATTATCCTCCGCGCAGTCAAGGTGCGCGGCATCAAGCGCGCAGGTCGGCTGCGATTCGTCAGCAAATCTTGGGATGCTGCAGTTCTGGATGCCATATGCACATCTAGAGTCATGAACGGGCAAGAGAGGCGTTACTCTTATCTCCCACGCTACTTCACGCAGAGGATCATGGGTCGCCCCCGAACGCTATCCAGGCCACTGCGCGTCATCCGACAAATCGCCGCGCGCATTGTCAGTCACCGAAACCCAGGAAGAGGCGATGGCGACAGCTACGAAGCTTTCAGGGATTGCGTCCGCGATCTCTGCCGGAGTTGCAGCAAATCGATTGGCCATAGGAATATAAAACTTAACATTGATTGGTTCATTGATTGGTTCATTGATGTAGAATTAGCTAGGCTGCCCGTCGAGGAGCCTGATAAACGGTTTCGTTAAGCACTACTGGGGGCGGCTGCTTGGACCAACGAAGTGACCCTTGCACATGCGATTTCGCCCCTTTTTCGCGACAGCCCCGAGCTAATAAGCCCCTGCGATTACAAAAAGCTGGGGTTTAAGTAAGTAATGCCTGCTTTCTTCCCCTTCAAGGGAGTTAAGATACTAACTTAGTGATCTGAGCAGACTAGTACTTAGGTACCCTACATTACTAGCAGCCTATCGAGGCAATAATGAGATCATGAGCCCGTTCTTGGGCGCCGTTATTACAGGCAACCCCGATAACCTTCATCCCTTGGGCACGCACTGAAAGATGCTATTCTCGGGAACCAGCTCTCCACTGTCGAGCTCGTCCTAGAGCTACAATAGAAATGGGTAAGTGACTACAACATGGACCTAGTTCAGGGCATCTAAGGAAACCCTGACACAGACATTTTCAAGCGGCTCGTGCCGTTTGCTCGCGATGATCCCTGCTGCAGTCTGCGACTCCGTCCCAAGCCAGACTATTGGCGCGTAAAGTCCCTCCCTGCCATGGTGTATAGTGCTGCGAGCGATGGAAAATTAGCTATCTTGAAATATCTCATTGAGGAAGAAGGCGCAGAGGTAACCGAGAGGTGGTATATGACTCAGAGACAAAGGGCCCGTGTTAAACGCAGCCAGATATGGAAGGATAGACGCTTTAGTGTATCTAATCGGTAAAAGAATGCCTATAAGCCCGTGTACGCCACAGTTCGCTGCTCGAAGCCGCAACCCGGACCTTATGCGGATTATTATAGAAGGTAGCAGGCAACAAAACTCGAATTTGTAATTCGGCCCCGCCCTAGTTACTGTAACGGAGAGGGAGAATGAACAAGTAGTGAGGTTGCTGCTTCGCTACGAGTATGCGAGAATTGACGATGAATGTAAGGCTTAAGCTCGACGACGTGCTGAAGAGTTGGGCTTAGAGTCCATAGCTAAAATGCTTGCTTGCTAAAGCAAGGTGTAGTTCCTACGACTGTTATTTGTGCTCGGCTGCAGCTAATGCAAGTCAGCAAGCGACTTTCATGAGGCGTAAAACGCTGTATTAAGTGTCACTAATAACAGTTGCATGTTTAGTTACGGCGGAAGCGTGGACAATAATAAATACACTTCTATTTCCCCTGTACCGACATTATGAATATTTAGATACATGCTATGGCAGATTACTGTTTTGACACATAAACTTCTAGTTAACTGCTACTGCGCCTTGTAGCCGTAGATACGCTAATCGCTGTCTAGCTTAGGAGGGTGGGTTATAGATAACTGTTACGGTTTCAATTTACTTTTAATCTGCTTAGAAATACATACACCACAAGAATCGAGGGTGAGAACGCTACACGACGCCGTATAAGTAACTCCCGAGCCGTATCAGCTCTCCTACGAAAGATTGCATATAGTGGTTGTGACAAAATAACGACACCGTTATCGTCATGTAGATACTAAGGGCATATACGCGACAGTATTATTGTGATGTCAAAATATCCACATCTAGTCATAGCCCTGACTACCGAGTAGTGAGAACTGTCTTAGGTTCTGACGTAAATAGCAGAGTGCCCAAGTTTCAAACTGTCAATGCTTCTTTTAGCCCTTATCTACTACGAGGCACGCGGCTAAAACTTTAGGACCTCCCTTGGCATTAGATACTGTGCGAATATAGCCATTTTTTATACTTCGTACTTAGGGTTAGCCTTAACTTTAAAACCCTAGAAATATTCCCTACATTACTAAACTGCTGCTAAAATTATGCGGGTTTTTTAAATATACAAAAAGTTATTAGCTTAATAAAACGATTAAAATAACTATTTAAACTGTTTAAAATGCTGTAATATAGCTTTAAATAGCTTAGCTAGCTTAAAATAGCTTAATTAGCTTAATAGCTTTAATAGCTTTAAAAAGCTTAAAAATGCAATAATATTAAAAATAGCACTATTATACCTTTTTTTTTTTTTTTTTTTTTTTTAAAAAGAAATACCGGCTATAATGCTATATTAAAATTTAGTAAATAATGCCTTATTATTATAATAGATTTAATAGGCTTATAATATTATAATTATAATAAGCTATAGTAGGCTAATAAAGCTTAAAATAGCTGCACGGTGTTTTAATGCCAAGGTGGTCTTAAAGTTTTGGCCGCGTGCCTTGTATTACTAATATATTAGTTTTATAACAAGTTTTAGTAGTTTTATAATAAGTCTTTACAAATAAGTTACAAGGGGTACAATTTGCGGCACGTACATGCAGCTGCGAACCTAAAATTGAATTTCTAAATTTATTCTCCCGCCCCCGGATTACATCATTGAGATCAGCAGCGCGATCAAAGTCTTCGGTTTTAACGTCGCAATTACAGTGTATCATACTTCTACCCTCATTCCTTAATAAAATAACTAGATCAGACTGCCTCTTATATCATAACTACGCGATATTCTAAACTTTATCACTCGACTTCAACTCGCTGCGTTTTTGATACTACATCTCCCGAGCAACCATAGAAATATCTACATTTTTTATACTTCTTTCCGCCCTTAATTCTGGTGTCTACGCACTTGATGAGGGTCCTTTCTAGGGCTAGTTTTAATTAGCCTCAACTAAGCTCTTCGGTCCATTGCTCGTCTCTTCAGATCTCATCGTGTACCTGGATCAAAGCCCAAACGTGTCAAGAAGCGCAGCTTCAGTTCCTTTGAGAACGCCTAGGCAGAGCTTGGGCCAGACTCGGTACTTCGAAACGCAGAGTGGGCGTCGCGTATGTGTTCACCCAGGCTCAAAGTTTGCTCAAGTATAATTAATTCTGCTAACGACGAGTGCAGGTGTCAAAGTTAGCCAGTTCTACGCCCCGTATAACGGCAGTGACGTCGCGGGCCCCAGTGACCGGCGGGCATTTGTAAGCCAGACTTACGATCTCTCTTGGTCGGTAGACAGAAATATCTCTGAGGCATTTGACGGCGCCACTGGTCCGCTGTGTGTCATACAGCTTGATGCAATAGCTGACTTACCAGTGAACATCACAAACGGCCTGACTGACGGCACAAGCTGCGTCCCCGCGGTCGGTCAGGGATGCATAGATGCCATCTTAAACAATACGCCCCCACCCAGTAGGGAAGAAGGCTGCACATGAGGTACCGGTAGGTATGGGATATTTGACGAGATGCTCGAGTGTAGGGGCTCGTTCGGCCGCCTGAAGACTTTGACATTTGGCGCGGGTTTGTCTCTCAGCAACACAACGACCCGGATTAAGAGTGGCGACACGTTTTGGAACAACACGAGCGGCCCCGTCTTAGGCAACAGGACGTGGCTGTAATTACGAGACTGTTGCGAACCAGATCCAGCTATTGCTCTTCAGCACCTTGCTACCTACGAGCACTGAGCCGAACGCGCCTACTGTGCATGGGAAGAATCTATTCTGTCTTCGTGCAAATAGCACCAAGCTGTTCGATGTTGATGTTAACAAGGATGGTGTTGCCGTTGTTGGGAAAGTAGTACTATCGAGTGCAGGCATAAGCACAGTTGCCAGAGTTGACTCACTTTTATACGTAGGACTTGTGGCATTCATTGTTGCCATTATTCTTAGCTAAAGTGGTAACTTTAAATATAGGCTTTGCAGATTAGTGATGCTAATGCATAGGATGGTAGTGTAACTCACGTAGTGTTGTCGTACTTAGGCATCATTCCCTACGTTTTCTCGTTCGTTCATATTCACAGCTATATTGACCTTAAATTTACACACTTTAAGAGACAATATAAGATCTGAAAGAGAAGCTTGGAAAGCTAGGCAAACTGGGGATAATTGAAACAGGCAAGACGAAGCTCAAAGAGCAAAAGGCTTACGAAAAAGCAAGCGTCAGCAAGGAGTGAGAGGCTTATATCAGAGAGCAAGAAACGTACGGTGCAGAAAGTGACTAGGTAGGCAATCAGTTCTTAATATAACCAACAGTCAGGAAAACCATTTAGACAATGGATACGATGGTTCGAATCACGATAAATGGAGGGCGTGTTCCGAGTTAAAGGCATATGTCGCAGACGATGATGTAGACAGAGACAAGTTTGATTGATTGATCGATTGATTGATATTGTTTTACGTCAGGAGGGTAACTACATAATAGGTTCCCAAGCCTCCTACGGGACATGAGACGTGGTAGATTACCAGTACTCTATGTCATATCACCAATGCTATAATAGGTATGTATCTACCATTTCAAACCTCAATGGGCGAGCTGTGTATATAGTACGCGACCACTCCTTCTAGGACGTCATGCTTCACTTTCTATTATCCGGCCTCGTGGTCTGTGTCCCGTGCCGCTTATACAGAGACAAGAAGCAAGGCGAAAGGCAGACTAAGGAAGCATATAATGTGCGCTTGAGATTCGCTTTGTTCCTTTCCAATTTAGCGTAGAATGAGGCTGAAAGCCACTGTGAAAAAATTCAACAGCAAGCTGGTCATGATATTAAGCCTGCCTTTTGCACCGAGGCCCCGTTGGTAGGTCCACTGTCTTATGAGATGCTTTCGGTGCGTAAGGCAATGTCACGTCTGGCACGGGATGAGTAACACTAGCCTATAATAGACCGGGCGCGGGGGCCTTTTCGTCTGTCTAGGCACTCTCCCGTGGATAATCTGATAGGCGCTTTCTCCATCGGATCACCGCTAGTGTCAGCTTGGGTCGTCAACGTTAGCCGCAAATTGCAAGTCCGGAGCTAGGTAATTAGTAAGCAGCGAGGCCGGTGGGTTTTTTATCCTCCCAGATAAACATGCCCTTTCTCGGAGGCTGGCTTTCCATCACGTCGAAATATTGCGCCATGTACAAGCCCGGTCTCGGTGTGCGTGTTCCTGCTATATTGGTCGCATTTGCAGCTCGAAATGGATCTAAATCATGGCGAATGGTAGTTACCAGGAGAGCAAAGAAACAAGTCGAGGAAGCCGAGGCTCTTGGTGGCCTGGGGCTTTTGGTGCAGTTTACATTTGAAAACTTCATGTAACATTCCGTTTAGACTGTTGAGATGGCTGGTCCGTCTTTTTTCAGATTCCTTCGTTGCAACATGCGGTAATATTTTCCTCATACTTTACATGACCTCGCTTCTTTAATAATAGTTGTTGACTAGTTTAAACTATTCGACTTGAAACTATTGGTGACAAGCTTTCCTCTCTTACAACGCCTTGCTCAACCGAGAGAATACAGGGTGTGTAGGGTTGCGAATATCAACGCCGCCAAGCATATAGTCGACTCTGGTGATCGGGATTTTGTGTGCGCACCGTGACCAGTCCCCCATCTCGACATTCTCCTGCGCTGCTCGGTGGAGTTGCATCGTTCCATTGATGGTCCATTCCGAGAACGCCTCTAGTTTATATTGGTAACGTCGCGAGAGAAAGGCCAGTATCCGCTCAGCTACAATAGATGTGAGGATGATCAGGCCGCTCGTGATGTAGGTGAAGAGTAGAGCGAAGACGTTGAAGGACGAATACGCATTGGTGATTATTTTCTAAGGCTCATCTTCATTAGTAACGTGAGACTACTTGTGCGTGTATATATCAAAGTTTTAGGATTCAATGAGCATGCATACCTGTGTGTGACAGAGTCTTTTCTCCTGGATGTTGAGCGGCGACCATTTCTGATCCGCCACTCCCAAGGCTGCATTGACGAAGCTGGTCTGCAACGATGCTAGCGTCACGTTGAACCAATTCATCACATCAAGCTGCCACTGGTTTCGCGGCAAAGGCAATTGGGTTCCTTGAGATAATAGACTCTGCGATGCTAATGCCTTCGAGCCCAGCTTACTAATGACATCCACCGGCCCAAACGCACCAGACCACTGGATTAGCAGAGGCCAGATAAGTCGGGTTCCATCCGCCGTAATGGAGGAGGGTCGAGAATCCGGATCTAAATCTGAACCCGTTAGGTGGAATAAGGGGGCGGCACCATTGATCGAATCGAAGTAACTAGCGAGGGGCCCGCATCTTGTCTGTTTCGGCAATGCTGTATTGCACCACTGGAATTGTTCCACACACCCCATTGGACTAGCGGCTTCTGTAGAAATGTAGCTTACCGTTTTATATTGATACTGGCCCGCCTGTACCGTAATATTCCTAGCAACGGCAGTGGCTCGATACCACTCATCATCCATTGGTTCGTCGAAAAGGACACCATTTCCGGACAGGAAAATGAGCAAAACATCTCCGTCTTGCCTTCTGATCTCTGGTGCCGCAATGAAATCCGAGTAGTGCAGATTGGCTTCGCCGTTCTCCACCCAAGATCTCATGACACTATATAAGAGGTATCATGTCAGCATTTCCCTTGCGGGTGAAAAAGTTGTTCACATTATGAGGAGCTTAGGACTGACTTCAACTTGAATTCAGATTCTGGAATGATTCCCGGTAGATCTTTTGTGTAGTACTGTATATTCAAATCCGGAACTTGGTAACTTGAGTTGCTGACTCTTGTCTCGTTAATCGTATTCACAAGACCATAGTTATATTGCACAAGTGATAGGTTGCGGGTTGTGGCTGAAGTAGCGTAACCCTCCGTCTTGAGGGGTGAGCATTGCAGGACGTATCGGTACTCAATCGCCTCATCCTCTCGCACATTCATCCCAAGATGGTGTGCACTATGTATATACCCTGCCAACCCTACAGTCAGTACCCGCCAGTGTCGATTTAATCGACTTGAAGGAGAATACCTGAGTCTAAACGCAACGAAGTGCCATTTTCTCGGCAGATATCACTAGAAAAGGGACATGGGGCATTAATATCGGACACGGCGGTTGGTAAACTTTTGGCTACAAATTTATCGCAGGCCAGAGTTCCCGTGTTGTTTGCCGTATAGCATTGCTGAGCATAAGTCGCGGCGCCACTCAGAATCTGTGAGAACTGGGAGAAAGTCGTGTAGTCACCCGATGTCTGGAGCTGCATTATGCCACAGTTATCCCCTCGGAGCAAGACTTGAGAGCCGGTGGAAGAAGATATCTGGGAAGAGAGCCCACCGGCAGCTGTAAATACGACAATGCAAGCAATGGCATACAGAGCGACTGGCAGCACCCGTGACCGAAGATGTGACCGACCCCTTTTTGATCTTCGCCTGCATTGTCCTAGCATCAGTTATAATCAACCTTATCGAAACACCTTCGTGCAACACTGTGATGAAGAAACAAGACAAATGTCTGTCGCTGAAAAGTATCCTTTAAGAGACTGAGACCGGCATTTACTGACCATGCCCCAACCATCTGAACTAACGACACAAGAGCAGACTCAGGCGTGGATGAATTTCGAAGCACAATTTGACGTTGGTGATGAATAGCGTTGCGTGGATCCGGAGTTGAGTAGGCGTAATGCAGGTATAGACATAATAACTTCCAGAACCTGGAAGCAACAAAAGGAATCAGGAAGGCGGTGAAGGCAATCAGAATGTTGCCTTGCTGAATTGTTGTTGTCAGGTTGACACCTAGGACATTTCCACGGGAATGGTTGATCCAAATGCCGACGTAGACATCTTGTGTTGCCATGGTTGCTCGAATATTCTCCTGAATATGAAAGTTGACATCTGGAGAAGGCGTACTGGCTATGCGTGGTCGAGAAGGCTGCGGGGAAAGTTCGTGCATTGAAAACCAACCAAGATGTTGTAATAGATAAGCTTCGAGTAGCCCTGTGTATAATAATGCATATTTATGTAGAACACCATTAGTCATTGCTTTGTGGCCCCATATTATTCTGCGTTCGATGCAGCATCCTTATTAATAGCACAATTTAATGTAACTATACCCCAATCCCGATGCTACAGCGGCGCGTCCTTTTAGATCAAGTAGAATGGCAACAACTTCAACAATTAAGTGCTAGATTGTGCTTCATGATCAAAATAGAATACAGGAACACAGCGTATGAAGTCTCGGATAATACACCTCCACATGTAATTCTCAGTGTTGATTTCTACATAGTATAACACTATGGCATGGTTTTGCCTTTGTAGCATCGTAGCGTTGTGGCGTGGTCCAGAAATGTGTCGATTGGTTCGGCGCATCTGGCCGTTGCGTAGTATCGCCGAGCAGACATTAAAGATGGATAGTACACCTTTATCGGTTAATAGCTGAAAAATAGCGCGACTTATCTTAGTTGGCTTAGCCTAGAACATCCGTGCGTTTGTACGTGTCAGATTATAAAATATTATAGTGGCATACAGGTTAACTAGGCATGCCTGCCAGATTTTTGGCGCAGTGGTAAAATCTGACAGTACGCTCCCAGCCACACCACCCTTGCCACCCCGACCTTAATACGAAGGTCCAGGCCAAAAATATCCGGTATGCTTGGCATTAAAAATACCGTATAAATATACTATTCGTCGCACTTTGTCAAACGGGCTAGCTTTAACTTTAAAAAATTAAAAATACTTTTTACATTATTAAAACTGCTGTTAAAATTATGTTTTATTTAATATAACACTGTTTTTAATGCTTTTAATATTAAAAACTAAAAAATTTAACATTATTACCTGTTTTTAAACATTAAGCTAATATAATAAAAATCGTTTTTAAGTAAAAATAAATAGCTTAAATAGCTTAAATAATTATAAATAACGTTAAAAAGCTTAAAAACGCAATAATTTTAAAAGTTATATTATTATATAGCTTTTTTTTTAATATTACGTTTAAAATACCTTTATAAAAAACAAGGCTTTAAATAAAGTTACTATGTATTAAAAATACTAAGGTGAAAAGAAAAGGAATTTTATTTATAAAATTGCTAAGCAAAAAGTGGTTTTATAGCACGGATAAGTGGGTTATGTTATATGACTAGGTCTGTGCTATTATCCGTGACTTTTAAAAATTACTAGCTATATTGCTATATTATAGTTTAGTAAATAATGCTTTATAATTATAATAAGCTTATAAAGCTTAAAATAGCTGCATTATATTACACATGCTAAGCATATTAAATACTTTTAGCCTAGACCTTTATATAAACTTCGAATTTTAGTTTAAGCAAAAGGTATAAAAATATACTTTTAGTATAACATTAAAAGCTTTTAGCCACGCTTTAACCGCGCTTTAGTTATGCTTCGGCCGAAAGTTGTTATATAGCGACGTATAATCTTAAACTTACATAAAGTTTGTTATTACTTTAGTTTAGCAATGTTTTTATTTAAAAAAAAAAAAATACAAGTAAAAAAACTTTCTATATAATCCTTGGTAGTAAGGCCTGCTCTAGTAATACATAATATCTATGCTACCAAGATATGAAGTTTTATGTTACGAAGATGACCTATATATAGCCAGAGAGTTATCGTAGAGGTATTATCGGAACTTTCGCGTAACAATAAGTGTCTTTTATCCACCAATAGTAAAAGGTCCCTGTCACTTTGTGTCACGATTTGATGACGGCATTGTCAAACTAGTGTTACTTGCAACGCGTGTAATTTTGTGACCGCAGATGCATACCCCGAGATGGGATAGTTTAGGTATCCTTGCATACTTAAACGAGCTCCGAAGGCTGGGTAGCGTTCTATATTTGGTCTTATAAAGTGAACCTGTTGCTTAGAAAATCGTTTCAAGTCCATACAGCGAAATTTCTCTACGTGGGTCTTTCAAAACAAAGAATAGTTAATTTTAAAACCTAATATGAAAATTAAATACTAAGATATAAAGATTAAATCCAGGTTTACTATATGTAAACTTAGGGTATTTAGTGAACGTAAATACTGTTTGTGTTTTTAAGTTCGTCTTTTACTAAAAGCTTTAGCTTTGCGCAAATGGTATTTGCCCTCTTCTCTTGTAAAGATTTTAACGCTCCGTTGTAATTAACTTTAAATTGTTTTGTGTTAGCCCGAGATGTTTTAGCGTCGATTTTTCTTTACTATCCTTTGATATAACTGCCTTATACTTGTCTACATCTCTACTCGTGATAACTTTAAGGAGTTGATTAAGTCTTTTTTAGTTAGTTGGCAGTGGTTTACTACTTAGCAGAACTATTATGCTGTATAAATTATTTTGTAACTATATATCTATTATTAACTAGATAGATGCATTAGTTATGTAAAATTAATGAACCTACCAAAATCCGTAGCGCATCCCTTTCAGCCTTGCCTACTTGTCTCGAAAACTTAGGGGTGATTATTATAGGCACTTTTTGCCTGAGAGCTGTGGCTATATAGACTTTGGTCTTATTATTTATCTTTGAATAGTGCTCGATTAATATGGTTCGTATCCCTTTTGCAGTAAAATACATGCCATGCTCCCATTTCTCTAATGGGAGGAGGCCAGAAACTAGCGGCGCGGTTAATAATGTGTTAGTACTATAGTCCCCTAAGGTGCCGCTTGCTTAGATGGAAACGCATACCAAAAGATGTTCCGTTTACGAATTTTAAATTACCTGATCCGAAACTTGTAGGAATTATGTAGCCTGGAGCGTATAAACCGACCTTGATATGCCGTTTGACCAGCATGTATTCTATGTGGCAAGTAATTTGCGTACTTACCAGAGCCAAATTTCGTATTGGTTAGCCTGTCGTTTTGGGTGTTGGTGCGAGCTAATAGGATGAAATCATCCGCATTCTGAGGAAATTCTAAGCAGTCAACGTCCTTTTTAATCTTTCCCTGAAATCTGCCAGTTATAGTTATTTCAAATTGATTAAAATATGTACTAACTTTGAGCGTATCTTTCTCTCCCGTTTGACCTACAGCAACCATGACTATTAAATTTCGCCGAATCAACTCTTGTAGTGCATCTGCTAGTATATGTCCTTTTTTGGCCCAGCCCGTTATGCCCCAAGACATATTAATAATCACTTATTCCACTGATTTTAATTTAGTGATTTTTTCAAAGGCGAGTAGCGCGCTCGCATAGGTACCTTTCATGGGGGAAGAGACCCAACAATCAGCTTTGGGTGCCATTGATGAGAGTGACAGAAGTAAGTGTCCAAGATTGTATCAGGTGGGAGAATAGAGGATTCCCCTACTCCCCACTGACTACCACATGCAATGGCAACCAGAGTTCCATGGCTGGGCTATTTTGTCGGCTCGCTAGGGAAACTTATTTTTGTGTTGTCTCCTGTATCGGCCCATACAATACGCTGTTTCTAATTCAACCAATCTGGTCAATATTCGCAGCATTTTGTCCTTGTAGGTGAGGTCATTACCTCGATGTCCTACGCTTCAAAGCCTCCGTTGTCGACTACACAAACTGTGACACCTTCTCCTAGTTATCACATTTCAGAATAATCTCTGACTCAACGTTTCTTCATGCTCATGACCGGAGCGACCTTCGGACAGTTCATTGAGACAGTGGGCATGCCGGGAGAGAGATGAGTGAGTGATCGGAATATGCTCTCCTGAACCCCAACAAAAATTCAAGGCGCTGCTAACATATAGACCAGCCATCGGGTTCTGTTCTGGCGTAGGGGCCGCAGGCGCCATGCTTCGTGGTGAATTGGGTTGACTCGTGGGACTTTACGGTCTAACGAGTGATGGCTGCTAAGTGTGCGAATGATCACGGAGAACAGCACAGTTAATGAGGACCTATTTTGGGGCATCGCAGGTGCCTGTTAGAGCTTCAGTGTTACCATTGAAGCTCTATTCGAGACGTATCCCGTGATGAATGGGGGCATGCAGTATAGCTCGGATCTCAATTTTAGCGCAGATAAACTAGAGGCCGTATTGACTGTGATGCTCATACCTAACTTGGATCCTCGGTTGGTTATTGCGACAGCAATTGCTCCGGATCTAATGACATTGGAAGTGAGTGACACCGCGCAGCAGCGTGTACTATGCATGAGGCAATGTTAGCCCTTATTCTAGCCGATGGTACAGGTTAGCATCGTCAACCCGGGTCCGTTCGAAATGGGTTAAACGTTCGGATGGCTCTATTCCCCACTAGTCAGCAGTTTCATGGAGCAAATGGTTGTTTGGATGAACTTGACCTCGGCTGTGTTTCCCGATATCGTCGCCGGAGGGATACCAACCAACAGCGCGCACAACCAGTACAGCGTGCTCTCTAAGAACTTGCTTAAAGAGAGCTTACTTCAGGCTCTGGAGTCTCTCAGGTCGCTTGTAAAGTAATACCCCAGTCCGAACGAGAGCACCATATTCATCGGGACGTTCAGACAAAAGGCCGTGAGCGCACTTCCCGACGACTACTCGGCTTTCCCCCATCGCCACACGTTCCGTAACGCCATAGTAATTTCCGTGGCTTACAGCGAACCGGTGTTGGCCGAGGCCGCTGATGCCTGGGCTCGAGACATGCGAAACAAGTTTGCACTTCCCGAGAACTCCGGGTATGACAAGTTGCAGATCTACCAGAACTATGGGCATAGAGATCAAACGATGTCGGCTCTCTATGGCTACGAGGAATGGCGCCACAAACGTCTTACTACACTAAAGAACAAGTATGACCTCGGGGGCTGTTCAATGGGCACCATGCTATTCCTACCCAGCTTCGAGATTGGTCGAAATAATGTCGACGGGCTGGCGACCAAATAATCACGTTTCCAAACGCGTGATCAACCACATTAGCATATAAAAGGCCTTGACAAGTGTACGTGCTATATATTCGCTCTGGGTCGGTCAGAAATGATTAGGGTTGCTGTGTAACCCTAGGTTATTATCAATTGGCCTTGAGCAACTACAAACAAGCGTAACCCAGAAGATGTAGAGACTCAGGGTGCTCTGGTGTTATAGATAGAGCTTCTTAGGGTGTAATTATGTGTGAGTAGCTGCCTTCCCAGCGACTCTTGACTTTTAAATTAGGATAGATCCAACATCAATCAACTGCAAGTAGCCTTGTGATGTTCCATTAAAATGCAAGTATGTCAGATTGCGCTGCTTCGTGCAGTCCTATGGTCTGCCTGTTGAGGCTCAGAGCAGCGACTATGAGTCACAAACATCATCATGCTGATTGTCATATTGGCATGCATGGCGGACGGCCGCGATAAGCGGTCGTTATTCGATAATAGGAGGCTAAAGCCTTAAGGAAGAAATGGTGCCGACGCAGATGCATAGCTGTCGGCCCGTCCACTAACTTGGCCCTGCTACAAGAGATGAGCGACCGAAGCAAAACCAGAGAGCGCTGTTAGGAATCGAACGGGACACCGCTTGTAGCAATTTAACTATAAGGACGCTACGGTAAGCGGTGGAACCTGCATGTGTAAGCGACATCTATTTGGCTTTGCCGACGGGATAGATTATACAAGCAAGTAGAATACACAACGCCCACACCTTTAATAGCTTGCGGCATCGATACCAACTACCAAGGCGAACTAGATATAATGTCTAGGACGAAAGCAGCCAGCAGCCAGTAGCCAGCCAAATTTGTTCGGTGACCTCAATTTGCCCTATAGAAAGATACTAGAATTATAGTACAGATCACGATACGCTTCGTACATCAAGGTAGCTTGTTACGGAAAGTGATATAAGCGTAAGTCAAATAAGCTACTAACTGTTAGAACGTGCTTTTTAATCTATTTACGTCGCTAAGATTAAAATCAAAGGTTTAATATTAATGCTAAAAAGCAGGCATGATGCGCGCGGGCATGGGTAGCATAAATAGCTAGGCTTAATAGCCATTATGTACAATAGCCATTGTGTGGCCACAATGGCCTAGGGTGTGGGGCCCTAGTCCCACAGCCTTATAAAAAGGGCAAAAGCCGCACAACTGAAAATTAGATCTTTATCTTTTTAATATATATTTATTTAACATATAAAACACTATATTAAAGCATGTTTATAACTTATAACTAATAAAATATTAAATAAATAAAAGGCTTATTAATAATAATAATAATAATAATAATAATAATAATAATAATAATAATAATAATAATAATAATAATAATAATAATAATAATAATAATAATAATAATA